>PGOM01000027.1:83915-102334 GCA_002921335.1 Paratrypanosoma confusum | reverse complement strand
ACCCCCGCCTCCGCCCACTCCACGCGCGTCGAGACCCGAACCGCTAAAAGTCATTCAGCGCATAACGCGCTCGTGTTGTGAAGTGCCGTGAGTTTTCTGTGGAGAATGCCCATCGTGGGTCCTCCTTGCGCAGCCAAGCGATCATGTACGCAACTTGCACGTCCGATGGCAAGTCGAACTCCGCGTCGGGGCGTGGTAGTCGGATTTCCCCTGTGTGGGTCGGGCGACCCCCGACTTTCAGGCCCAGATCGTTGGCAGTTCTCAGCGACGTGCGCACGTCCATCGTGACATCGCCTGTGGAGGGGTTCTTCTGCACGGTGTAGAATCGATTGCTGTGAGACTCCAGAACGATCCACTCGTGCTTCTGCCGAAACAGCTTTGCAGCCCGGTTCGATTCGCATGGACAGTAGAAAGTGGATACGTGGCGCAGGACATCGTGTGCCTGAAGCACTACGTCACGGTGAATCACTACCTTTCCTTCTACAGCCTTCACGTCACTCGCAAGATCTACCAGTAAGCCACAACCAGCCCCCCCAGCGACAATGAGTAGGTGCTCTGCGATTCCCATCCTCGCGGGAAGCGCTGTGATCGACGCACAGCAGCCAAGTAGCGTCCCACCACTCAGCCCTTGCCCCATGTTTTGTCCGGTTGCCCTCTTCCGATGCACTCGCCTAGGTAAGGTGGGGTGAAGTGAAAAGGATAGCGGTCGGGTGGGGGGGGGGAGGGGGGATGCGATGGCGTCTGCGCACGCATAGTGTTGTACTCGAAAGCTGGATGAGGGCAGGAGTGGCTCGAGCGGATGAGGCAATCGCGGTAGCGTCCCACCTGCCCACGTGCAGCCTCGAGCGGTGGTCTTATGTCACCGCACCGCACAATGCGAGAGATGAAGCGACTTTTCAGATGCTGAGAGCGGGTGGCTCGATAGCACACAGACAACGCACGTCTCATCGACCGAGGTGAGGGTATGCGGAGGAAGAGAAAAGAGGGGGAGGGCGGCGGTAGGTGGGTGCCTCCGCGGACATGCCCACTGCCCTATGAAGAAAACCCCAGTGCAGGTACTTCCCAGCTGAGATTGACTGTTTCGTTCTAACAATCAGCGGAGTGGCGCTACCCATGCGCCCCCCCCCCTCCGGTCACCCGTCCCAACGCCGCATCGGCTACCACTCCCACCCCGGTCCCCTCGCTGTGCACCAGGTGATGCTACCCGCCCCTTCTCTCCGCACCATCCACCATAGCCGGTCGCTATACGTATTGGCTGCCGTAGCTACGCCGCGCCATCGCCTTCTCGTAGTCGGGAAGCTGCTCCTGAATTTGTGGTGGACTATCCCATCGGAATTCGCGCCCACTAGAGCTGCTCCGCTGTAGTGGCCTTTGGGACGATGCCAGGGTTCGCTCACCAATGCTTGGGCTTTGGAGCGGCAGCGGTGGTGGGGGTACGTAGGTGACTGGGAGTCCACTGCGGAACGCATCGGCAGTAGGGCGCCTGTCGAAGCTATTGGGCTCACTGCCTGCCACTGACGTAGGTCGTGGCAGAATTAGGGGCTGTTGGTTCGAGGAATTGGTGCTCAGGTATGCGCGCAGTGCCGGGTTGCCGGAGTGTTCGGACTCCTTTGTGAATGACGGTAGAACTGTAGCTGAGGCGTTGTCGGAGAAGCGCTTGTGAATCAGCCCCGAGGCTGCCCACGCGAAGGATAGCCAGCTGAAGATCAGCGACAGCAGGAAAAAGATAAGCTGCACCACGAAGCAGAACCCCTGGTAGCCAGTAACCCACCCCACATTGACGATCGTCGTCGCCTCGACCGAGAAGAGGGGGAGGTCTTTGAAGAGAAACATGATCCAGAGGCCCTGAACGAGCCCTGCAATCCGGGTGTAGCTCGCCGTGGCGTACTTGGCCGAGCGTAGCCACAGTACGCTACTGAGAGCGAAGAAACACACCGTGCCAATGATGCAGAACGCGATGTGCGCATCGGCCACGGACCGCCCGACCAGGTTAACGTTCTTGCTGAAAAACACACCGTAATTCACGAGCGATAGAACGCACGCCGTCAGATACGCTACGATGAGGATGACCGGGAACACGAATGTCCCGTCGAGGTGGTAGGGGCGCGACATGGCCCTTGATCTACTGGCGCGTTTGGTCCGTTTCGAGGATGCACACCGCGGGTTACCCGGGGACTGCAGTGAGCCAGGGGTGACGCAGGGACGGTGACGAAGATGAGCAAGTTCGGTAGGGGCAGTGCAGGTCGGGGGAGCACTTCTCGGGCTTGAAGGAAAGGAGAGGGAGGGGCGGTGCTGCCGTCGAAGGTCACGAAGCCGGCCGAGCCCCGGGGGTGGAGCACGCAGACGCTTCGATTGGGAGTGTGTGTGTGCGTATGTGGCTGTGCCGGCGAGGCGAGAGGCACAAAGCGCAGCGGCACGATGGACAGGGTCGGAAGAGCACCGCGCGAGGCGTCGTGCCGAGTGCAGAAGCAGCGGTGGCTGTACCCCACGGGCCCTCCCAACGTGTGCCAATGCGGTACGAGCTGGCGCCCCCCCCCAGCCCTCCCCGCGGCTCTCAGCTTCACGCTTCCCCTCCTTCGTGAAATTCTGCGCAGGTATGCTGTCGCGTGTGCACGCTGAAGCACGCGGCCTGCGTTGCCGCTCTCGATGAACTTCCTCACCGTTGTGTACCGTGGCGTGCATGCGCGGGGTCGTGAGGGATAGAGAGAGAGAGAGAGAGAGGTGCGTGTCTGTGCACGTCCGCGCGGTGGGAGGAGGAGGCGGCGGTGGCGGCACGGAGCCCTCGCCGTGGCAACGGCCTCTGTCGCCCGCGCTGCACCCCTCGACGGTGGCTCCGAGGCGTACCGGGCCCCACTGCTGCGCCACCCTGCATCTCGAACACCTGCCACACAGCTGCGTTCATGTCACTCTAGCGAGGGCGGGCCGCTAGCCACTGACGGATGCTGCGATTCGATCAGGTCGTAAAGGGCCGCACGGTACTCGCTCGTGTCCCGTCCACTCGTCTGAGCGACTGCGCCAAGATCCACTGGTGGGAGGTCGGTGGCAAACGCCCGCCGCTCCGCCTCGCTGTCGCGGAATGGCGCCACGAACGGATGCTGCAGCGCCTCGCGAGCGGCGACTCGCCTTGCCGGATCCCACGCGACGAGTCGCTCCACGAGATCCACCGCGTCTGGCGTGCAACGCGGTTTCAGAAGGTCGCGCAGAGGCACCGACTCCCCCACCCGGATGGCGTTGAACGCCGAGGCCGCGTCCATCACCCCCAGCGCCTCCACCTCCGCGGCCGTCGGCCTTCCAATGGCCTCCACCAGGAGTGCCAGCTGCTGCGACGTGGAGGCCCCGCAGAAGAGCGGCTCGCCTAGAAGGATCTCGGCGATGATGCAGCCGACGGCCCACATGTCCACCGCGGTGGAGTACGCCGTCGACTTGAGCAGTATTTCCGGCGCGCGGTACCAGCGAGTCGCGATGTAGTCGGTGAGGTCGTCGCTGGGCTCCCCCCCGGAGCGGGTGGCAGGTCCCATCGCGCGCGCCAGACCAAAGTCACCGAGCTTGATGGCCGAGTCGGAGTTGAGGAAGATGTTGGCGGGCTTCAGGTCGCGGTGGACCACGCGCCGGTGGTGCAGGTATCCCACGGCAAGCAGCAGCTGGTAGGTCAGGTAGCGGACGTGGGCTGGCTCCAGCAGCTTGCAGCGCACGGCGGTGTTCAAGTCAGCCTCCATCAGCTCGAACACGAGGTACACATCCACGTCGTTCACCGCTTTGATGACGTTCAGCAGCTTCACGACGTGCGGATGCTGGAGCTGCCGGAGTAGCACCACTTCGCGGAGCGTGCGCTGCGCGTCCTGCTCGTTCCCGAACGCGTTGAACACCTTCTTCAGCGCGACGGTCGCCTCCGTGTGCAGGTCCACCGCGCACCACACGACCCCGTACGCGCCACTACCGATGTGCCGCAGAATGCGGTACCGCCGCTCGATATCCGCATCCAAACTCAGAGACGCCATGGCCCGCGGCGACCTTCACGTTCAGACGCCCCCCGTCCGCCGCTATCGCGTCACCTCGAGTCGTTTGGCGGCCCTCACACACCCACGGCAGATGCCCCTCGCGCCGTGGAGTCCGAGATGACACCACCGGCGGCGCCCCCTCCACCCCCCCCCGACGTGCGCACTCACGCAGCCTCCACGGATCAGGGCGTGTCGAGGCAAGTCGCAGTTCCGCTACACACCGCGGGCACCGGCGTCCTTCGAGTTGGTTTCGACCCAGCGCTCAACCCCCCCCCCCTCTACCCTTCGCCTCGCCGGCACGCCCACCCGATGAAGTTCCTCATTCACGGCACGGCAACGTAATACTTGGAGTTCACCTCACTGCTCCCTTCCACGCATTTCCCCACGTCCCTACAAGCATTTCGAACCTGTACCACACTTTCCTCCCTGGGAAACGCAGAGGAGCAACCGTCCACATGTGTGCTCGACGGTTTGAGCCTAGCGGAGGTACTTACCGCAGTGAGCGACCGGCACCCGAGAACGCCTTGAACCGCTCCTCATTAATGGACTCCGCGTTTGCCGCGCCCGTGGTTTCAGGCTGGGGGCTGGTGCCCCCATTCCCGCCGCCTAACGGAGCTCCTGCGGTGCTAGCCGGGGGTGCGGGCACACCCGTGGCTGTAGGACCAGGTGGGCTGGGTGCTGGCTTGCCACTTAGCACGCGTCCACATCCACTAAACGCGTGAAACGAAGGCTGTGTGGCAGCAGGAGCCGCATCTGGGGGCTTCGTGCCACCACTTAGCGACGGTGGCTTGAACTCAAGCGGTTTGAAGTTGATCACACCCGCGCCACCGCCAATAATGTTACTTCCGAAGAGAGCAGGGGGTGCGACCTCCTTCTCCTCGGGCGAGGGAGGCATGTCTAGTGGCCGCTCAAATTCGACTTTCAGCTCTGTGGCCTGGGCGTCGGCGCGGACGGTAGAGATGGCTGGCACCGATTCCCCAGATTCGTTGAGCACTTCCGTGACGTCGATGATGAAGTCGTGCCCGATGTAGTTGATGACGATGGAGGAGCCTTTGGTGATGACGGGATAATTCACGAGATGCTGTTCCAGCACTAGCTTCGGGTTGCTTAGCTCGATGAACTTGCGCTGCTGCGGGCGGAGCGAAATGAGACCGCCGGAGGGCAACGCCACGGTCTGCAGCTTCACGACGTCGCCTGGTTCCAGCATCAGCATGGAAAACATCCAATCAGGCAGGATGATGGTGCCCTGCTCCGCCACGAATTCGAGGACCCCAGCATAGCACACCGAGCCGTGCAGGGACGTGATTTGGAACTGGAGTGGGTAGGCGAGGTTCATTGTTGCCATCTCCGCGAGACACGTAGCCGGCAACAGCACCCGCCCCCCATTGTTCACCCGAACACCCTGCTCGGAGAAGGCGCCGGTATACGCGGCGAACTGCTTCCGGAATACGTCTGGCGCCAGAGGGCCGTGGCCGCCCAGCCCGGACAGCGGCCCGCCCGCCCCGAAGGAAAAGAAGGTCATGAGTCGCTCACCACACAATCACAGACACACGCCCACACGCACGCACACCGAAGATCGACCGCTGTGCAGTTGTTGAAAGCAATACGATGGGCGTCACTTCGCAATCGTGACGAAGCTCACTTGTACCGAGCGAGGGTGACGCGTTGCCCCATTGCGAGCCACCCCTAGCTTGTGAGAGGCCAGCACCCTGCGAGACCGAGAGAGTGAGCAGCCCTGCAGAGGAGCGGTCAGTGCATTGCGAGCAAACCAGCCGCCACGTCTCCATCTCTCCCATCCATCACCCCCCCCCCACGTGACCTTCGGTTCACTGCCATCCGACTGGGAGACTCGACTTGCGTCGCGTCTCGCCCCCGTTCCGACCCTTTGCCAACCCCTCCTTTATCCCAACACCTGCCTAGGCCTGCAGAGTGCACGGCGGCGTCACTGGGCGACGAAAGTTCTTTGTCACCATGTCCCACATGTGCGGATTGACTACGTGCACCTGCGAGGCCCGCAACATCGAAGCAAGGACGCTGCGTAGCGCACCGGGTTTTCCCACGAAAGATTGCGTGTTCAGCACGAACTTGACACGGCTGACGTCCAAATCCCAGAAAAGATGATGGGACGGGTACACCGCGTAGCAAATGCTCAGCGGCAGTGCGGTTGTCTCAAACTGGAACCGGTGCGTGTTCTTGAACGTGAGCGGCATGGGTGGCACGCAGAGGGCTTCATTTGGCCCCACCCGCACAGTTACCGTTGGGACGTTTCCCCACTTCACCGGCCCCAGCAGCACACGACGGGAGGGGCCGCGGCAAGTGGCGTCGTCTGGCGGCGAGCAGGGCAGAAAATTGGTTACCACGCCTGGCTGCCAACCGGAGACGCAGACTTGGGCACCATCGAAAAGAACCAGGGGCTGCGGCGGCACGAACGGCGGCAGCGGGTCCACCGGATCCGTGCGCATCTGTGCGACCAGGAGCCACCCCGCGGTGCGCGCGTCGGTGAAGAACTTCTTGATGCGCTCCACGTCCACTGACTGGGGTGCGGTGAATGACTTCCGGAACCGCAGCCCCACCTTGAGATGGTCTGAAATGTCTCGTTCGTGCCACAAAAACCACACGTAGCCAACACCACTGCTCGCAAGAATGTCAGATAGGTTCTTTTCGGCCAACGAGAATCCGTCGATTGCGAACTTGTCGTAGCTGCTACCACTGAGCACTAACGCCCTCGAGTTCCACGGAAGCTTCACTGTGGGGGTGTCTGAAGAGTTCCCCGAAGCGTACTGAGCTGGGGGAACCAAATGCTCCCCATTGTGCGTAGACCAAATCGACGGCTGTGGAGCGTGGCGCGAGCATTTCACCTTTTCCGCGGTGTGCTCCAGCACAAACGTATCGCTCCACGGTCCATCGGTGAGGGTAGTGGATCGGACGATGGGGTTGCAGTCCACCAGCAGCTGCCCACGATGGACTGCGGCCACCTGGGCACTCTCGACAGACAGTCGGTTGGACAGGGCGGCATTACTGCCAGATGCTTCCAGGAGCACGGATTGCGCCAAGTGGGAGGCGCCGAATTTGCATTGTGGCAGAATTTGACTGATGTGGGTGAACGCTTTCTCGTCCCCGCGGGAGATGGCGTCTAGCAGACCATAAATGAGTGGGCACCGGTGGTATACCACTTTCAGAGTTGCCTGCGTTATCTTCCGCTCCAGGCACCCGTACCTCTGAATAAGAGAGGTTACGTTTGGTACCGTGTTTTCTTCAACCAGGTCGGCGTTGATGAAAACCACCCACTGGATGTCGCTGTAGCTGAGCTGGTGTCCCTCTGTGTCGGCGGGAGCACCAGCGCTGCTGCACGACTCGCGCCGTGATGACGCTACAATAGCTGTCGTCGCCCCCAGCTCTGGCTCGTAGGAGAGTGCATCGCTCATCATAGATGCCAACAGTCGTAAGGAGTTTCTGAATTGAAGAACGCGGACTGGCCCCCGCGTCCGCAGAACCGCCGCCGCCGCGGCTGGCTGCCGCAGCTCTGGAAATCGACTGAGAAGCACTGGCGACAGGGGGCCGTCTCTAGCGCGCACTTTCAGCCGACTAAAATGGTAGTGAAGCGCCGTCGCACTGGGGCCGTAAACGACGAGGGAATAGCCGTTTGCGAGCAAGTTGTCCAACTCGCTGGCCTCCGCTGCCAGTGGCGCTGGGATCGCCATCCTCGCCTTCCACCGGTAGCAGCAGTCCACTCACCCAGCAACTGCGACTCGCAGCTTCAATGAGGTCGTCGTCGCATTTGCTTTGAACCCCATGTCGACGGATTCCTACGCACTCAAGCAGACTAGGAGGGACAATAAGAGCTGGGACATGTGGGTGTGTTTGTGACCCTGCGCAAGCACCGAGTTGACTGGGGGGAGACTGGAAATGTTCAGGAGGCAACTCTGAGGATTTTCCCACGACCGTTTGGGTGGGCGCATGGGAAGCTTCCCTGCGAGTGGTTCATCGCGAGGCCTCTGGTGGAGGGGGACGGGGAGCGGAGGGAGCCTTCGATTTGGATGGGTCGTGCGTCGGTAGTGTGGTGGATCACCGCGGGGAGCCACCGTCGTTTTGCTGAGACTGGGACTCCTTCAGGGGCACGGACTCGAGGTGGAGGTATTTGGACATCACCGGATGGGAATGGCAGATTCTCTCCGCGACGTGGACGGCCGCACAGCACGCTTGTGCGATTCCATCGTCCCACTGCTCCAGTAGTGCGGCATGGTCCGCAGGGTAGAAGTAAATGAATCGTTCGACCTGGTCCAGGGATGCGCGGAGCCGCTCTTCCGTTACCATCCACGCCGCGATCTCCTCGACGTCGTCGGTGTTTAAATTGACCAGGTAGCCAAGGTCCGCCAGCGAAATGTTGTAGTACAGCTGCGACACGACCAGAAGGTTGTGCTGCACTACTGCGAGAAGTAGCGACGAGTACCGAGCATAGACAGGTGTGAGGTGGTGAGGGAGAACGTACTGCGTAAACACCTCGACGTCGTCGCGTCGGAGAAGCCGCGACTGCAGCACCGTGTTCAGGACCTCACAGAGGCTGCCCAACGACAGCGCCTGCTCATCCTCTTCAATGAGGGCGAGAATGCGCGAGCGCCGCGGCCCGGGGTTCGCGAGAAGAGTGCAAACAGCGGCGTGCTTAAGCGCTAAGACATCCTTTGGGTCCCTTTTGAACACCTCCAGGTACTGCCGCCCCGCTTCCAGGTACTTTCCCCTGCGGTCCAAAACCTCCGCATGGACCCGCAGGAATTTTGTTGCGGAGGCGGAGCCCTTCAGTGACCGTAGGATGATCTTGAGCGGCAGGACGCCTCTCCGGCAAAGGGTCTCGGCCAGTGAAAGCTGATCCGCGTCCAGTGCTGCTAGCACAAGCCGCGTGCACACCCCTACATACTTCTCGTCTGCTCGGGGGGACTCCGCGTCGGCTGTTGACGGGACACTGTTCTGCAGCCGCTGGAGGCTCACCTCATCCTGCTCGTTCTGCATATAGAACAGAATGTCGCGAAGGAGCAGCGCCTCCGCCTCCATTCGGTTCGGATGGGATTCCACAGCACTCAGAAGCACACTACATGCTTCGCGGGTAAACGCACTACGATCACTTGAAGCCTGCTTCAGCAAGCTAATCACCACACTGCGCACTGCACTCTCGAGTAAATTTTCTTTCACAAGCTGTTCGACTTTCCATTTCCACTTCTCCAAGGACCTCTCCGCGAGCAGCGCCGTGAGGGGGTTGCTGGCAACCTGACTGGACTCTTGCATTGACTGCGTTTTTTTTTGCTGCGTTTCGGCCGATGACATCTGCTACTCACTACGGAGCAGAGCCTCGGTGAGCGGAGTGGGAGCAGCCATGAGGGATGGAGGGATGGAGAGAGTGGCGGTGAAGACGTGGAGAAATGGACCTCGGCGTGTAGCGCATCGCGAGAACCGGCTCACCGCGATGCGATGCAGCGGATCCAGGGGGGAGGGGGCCCATTGGATGCGGCGGCGGCGGCGAGCCTCAGGACTACCGCGTGCTGGTTCGGCCGCCGCCAGTCGCCCAGCTCCCCACAGGGCGCCTGCCACCTCGGCTGCCTGTGCGATCCGCCTTTCCAAGAAGCGCTGCCGCCGTTGCCCGTGTCACTTCGTGATGCCCACGCCGTGGGCAGCCAAAACAAACATTAATCGCTTCGATTAGCCAGCCGCCAACCCACCCCTCTTTACCCACCTCCAGCCGCACCGCTCTCCCATCGCCTCCCTCCCCATGCACCTAGCTCCCGCAGCCAGCACGGCGTTACTGCCTCGGCCGCTTGATGGGCCTTGACAGAAAAAAATCGACGGCTCCATCGGGACTCGTTGACACCGAGTTCGCAGTAGTAACCTTTGGCCCCGAGGAGCTCGCCTGGGACGCACTCTTTGCGTTCCTGCGCGCGACTACAACGCTGGCAGCTAGGTCTGCCACTTCCGTCTTGAGCTTCTTATCGGTTCGGACAACCTCCAGGTTGAAGCGGGGATCGTTGAGGAGCCGACCCTGGAAACGCGGATCGATGCTACCCATCGCGGATTGTGCTGCGCTCTTCTCTTGGATGTTCTTGATGTGCGAGGCCACACCGCTCTCACTAATGATGCGACTCTTCTTTTTCGCCGCGCGCTCTTCCGCGAAGCGCCTCTTCTTTTCCTGCGCGTGGAGCTTTCGCTTCTCCTTCCCGCCGAGGTGCTTTGCCCCCTCGTCCGTGGAGCCGAGTAGCTCCTGCAGCTCCTTCCGCTTTGTCGACTTTTGCTGCTCCATCGCAGCTTTCTGTGCCTCGCGTTCTTCAGCAAGCATCTGCTTCTTGGACTTCTTCATTTCCTTCCGCTTGAGCTTGTGCTTCAGCTCAGCCTGCTGGGCAAGGGTACCCTCCTTGAGCTGCTTCTGAATCCGCGTCGCCTGCTGCAGCCGCATCGCCTTCGAGTCGGCGTCCAGGTCGAGCGTCGCCTCCATGTCTCCCATCACGTCACCCCCGTCGTCGCTATCGCTGCCACCCTCCTCGCCCTCGAGTTCCACGTCACTGAGCCGGTTGAGGGAGTCGTCTTCGCCGCTATCATTGCTACCCACGTCCGACGCGGAGGCCTCGGACCCGGAAGCAGCCTCACAGCCATTCTCATCAAGACCTCCGATTTCTTCCAGAAGCGAGGCATACTTTCGGCGGACGCGGCGGCGCTCCTCCTCCCGCTTCTTCTTCTTCGCCCCAATCGCCGCGGACGGCGCGCCGAGTTCGTCGTCGATGTCGTCTTCGTCGTCTGAGTCCGGTGGCGCCAGGTACGCCGCGAGGTCGTCCTCCTCCGTTGTTCCGGTGAAGCTGTCGCGCGTGACATTTGTGCGGAACACATCATCCTGGTCCCACGAGATTCGGAATCGGCTCTGCGTCAGGGCAGCGTTCTTGAACGCTGTGAGGGGCTTAAAGTTCGGTGGGATGCGAGTCGCCCGGCTTACGGGGTCACTGAACTCGTCCTCATCATCGACGTAACGGAGATCTAGCACCACGCCACTCGCCTCGACATCGATGCCGTCGAGCTGCGCGTACACTGCCGCACTGGTTTCTGCCGAGTCGAACGTCGCGATCGCGTAGTAGTACTTCATTCTCTGCCTCTCATACTTGCGGTATTTCCCACTCGAGAAGATCTCGCCATCTTCACCCACGGCATCAATCATATCTGGGTTGTCGTCGACCCAACCGTCGTCGTATTCCTCCCCGCCTGCTTCCACGCTGCTGTCGTCTCCAGCCTCGTCCATGATTTTCTCCACTCGCACGCTGGTGGGCTCGTGGTCTGCCGCGTCCACGTGCTCTGTGTCGGTGTCGCCAGGCTTCGACCATAGGTCTGGACCATGGACGCGCTCATGCTCCATCATTTTCTTGCCGAAGTCACTCATATACACGGCGACCTCGAGTAGCTGCCCTCCCAATGGAAGCGAGTGAAACATGAGGGCGAAAAGGTCCACGGCTCGGATGTGGTCCCAGTCGCAGTTCACCACCGCCAGCCGCCGCCGCACATCTGTGAAGTCCACATCCGATTCTGACCACGCGTTGACGTCGTTGTCCAGCTCCTGCAGCTCGGCCTCATCCAGTTCCCCCACCTCGTCTTCCGCCTCCTGCTGCAGGTGCACGTCCTCCTCTTCACTGTCACCGATTGCATCCGTCGACATTCCCGCCGTCCCCTCCGTGCCCCCGTCCGCCCAGCTGATGCTTTCGTCCGTCTCGGACACCAGCCTGCTCTTCAGGTGCTTCGCAAAGCGGGGATCCGCGAGGGCCGCTGCCTGGGCTGCCGTCTGGCGGTCACGACGTTTCGGTGGAGCCCCACCACGCGGACGGGAGGTTTGAAACCTCGGGTCAGTAAAGCGCGCGGCAAACCGTGTGTCCACCGGCGCCCCACGGCCACCGCGGCCGCCTCGCCCGCCTCGCCCGCCCCGCCCGTGACCCCGCGAGCTGCTCTGGAGAACCTTCATCGACACCTATTTGAGGACTATATCGGCTACCATGTGAGTGTGTAGGCGTGTGATAGCGCACGTGTTGGCCGTTGGTGGTTGGCGGGCAGGAGTTGATGCCTCGACGGGGGCCGCTCACAGGCCGTGTCGCGACAATGGGTGTTAGACAGCAGCGATGGTGAGACCGCGGGGAGACCGAGGAAGAGGAGGAGGAAGAGGGGGGGGGGTGATGGCAGTGCCAAGATAGGGTGGAGGGGTGTGGGGCGGCATGTTAGCTCAGCGAGCTCGACGTGCGGTGGCGGTCAGTTCGTCTTCCGTTTGGTGCCCGAGGAGCACACGCCCACAACATTCAGAAATGCGGTGAAGATGCAGAATCCCAACGGCATCGTCCAGATGTGGAACACCGACCATAGCGCTAGCGTCCACAGCGCGGAACCGGCCACGAGAATGATTGCAGCGGTCTTGATCAGCTGCGGATGTGCTACTTCCCAGTTGGAGTTGCGCCGGGCGAGAACGAGGGCCGTGAAGGCCCAAATCGCCATCAGTGACGCGAAGAGGAGCAGGCTCAGGTACAGGAGTGGCCTGCTCACGCGCTTGGAGTACATCATCACTCCCAGTACATCCGCGCGGTACACGACGACCGCGCACGCAGCTACGGTCGCCAACTGGCGTGCAAGGACGCCGAGCTTCTCCGTGACAGAGCGATCTGCCACAGCTCTCTCTTGTCCCCGCTGAACCGACTGGCTGTAGCTCATCTCACTCCCAGTGTACGGGCTGCTCTTCAGCGAGTTGCATGCCCCCACTTGCTTTCCCACGCTCTCCCTTACCAGTCACCTGTGGTGAGCCATCGCCCCCCTTCCTCTACCTCCTCACCCCACTTCTACGCTCGACATGCGGGTGGTCTCATGAGAGAGAGGGAAGTTAGTGCTGAGCAGGAGCGGCAGAGAGGTGGGTGGGAAGTTTCCTCACAAGGACCATTCCCCCCCCCTTTGCGGAGGCCCGGGAAGCCGCTAACGTGCATCTTTTCAATGGATATAAACGTTGTTTTACGATGTAGCATACATTCAGGTGTGCGAGGTGGGTGGGAGGATTGACCAATTCCCAGCGCTTCGAGACAGGGCCGCATTTGGCTGGGAAAGCCCTTGCATGCCGCGCCAAAGCGTTGATGTGGAATGCGTTGGTGGTAGGCAACTGGGCCCCTGGCCACGCAACCAATAGGGCTTTGCAGCCGAAATGTACATTTTCCGCGCATAGGGAAAGAGGGGCAGAAGGATACGCGGGTCTGTGCCCTGATGTGTGCCTAGCGGGAGGCGACACTGAGCGGGGTTCGGGGGAGGTAGCTAGTCACGCGCCATTCCGAGGTCTTTGAGGCGCTGCAGTGCGTCTTCCTCGATATTGAGGAGCTCGCCTGATTCGAGGTGGCGCCGCGAGTGGGGGTCATAGCTTCGCCCACTGCTGTCGGCTCGTGGAGCATTCTTACCTTTGATGGACTTGAGGCTGTGGGCCGCACCCGCGGCGGTCGGGAATGGGGCTGCGGCAGGGCCACTGCAGGCGTCGGCCGCCGTCGTCAACTCCGTGCCGCTGTGGGAAAACGGGGGAGTGAATTTTCGTTCGTCACGGCGGCCACGCCCTCCCCACGCTGCTTCGATGGCTGCGCCCCTTCCGCTGCCTTGCAGGTCGGAGAGGCCGTTGGAGACCTGGTCGCTCCCACGCAGTTGCTGCAAGTCTGCCATGATCCCATGGCGTACCATGATTTCCGTTACCTCCTCCAGGCGGCGCTCCAGGGCGACTTGCTTCTTGACCGACGCCACCCAATTCTTTTCCATGTTCTCGGCGTGGCGATGAAGCGAGCACAGCATCTGTATTGGGTGGCACTCGACCGCGTGGACCTTCATTGCCGCGCGTATCTTCTTCTCCATCCCCCGCCGGTCCACGTTGAGGTCGAGTGCGTTGTCGCAGCGAAGAACCAGCAGCTTTGGCAGTGAGAAATCATCGAGGGCCTTCTCGTCGCTGCTCTGGTCAAGGTAGCTGCTGAACGTCGCCACACGCTTCATAGGGGATGGATCGAAAATGTGGTTCATCCAGTCGTGCAGCATGGTGTCCGAGTACGCCGACACGATAATGGAGAGACAGTTTGCCGCCTGCGCCACATCTTGTTCGTTGAAGTTCGAAAATTGAACGGGACAGTTCAGGGAGCTGATGAGCTGAACCACGCCGATGACTTTGCGTGCGATACGGCCGTATCGAGCGAACACGGGAACTAACAGCGTCGCCGCAGGGCAGTTGTCGACGAGGTGGAGGAGGTTCGTCGGGCAGCGGAGGCCACCGGCTCCTAGGCGCTTGGACGGGCCCATATTGATCGCTACGCCGCTCTCCGCCACCGAAAGAGCGATACACGGCGCCGATACTCGCAGGGGGGCTCCACCGCCCAGATTGAAGTCCTCGCGGCACACTACGAACGGGGCGACGAGCTCGGTTAGTATTTCACCGCGTGGCTTCAGCCACAGCAGCCCGATCTCGGCGCGACATCGAGCGGTCAGGCTGTCTATGATGTTGTAGATACTAGCGGAAACAAGCTGGAACGGGTTACATGCAGGCTTTCCCGAACTGTTGACGGCCTTCACCGGTCCCAGAGTCGCTGACGCCAACGACTGAAGCCCAGCGCTCGCTGCCCGACTACTCACGGTTAGGCCTGGCGCCAGCGAGGTACGCGACAAGGTGCTCCCCGCACCGGTGCCCACGGTCTTGAAGAGCATCGACCGTGCCACCTCATCGTGGTAGCCGTCCCCGCGCGGGACGGAGGGGCTAGTCTTTACAAGGCGCAGCGGGAGCTTCTCCGCGGCAGCCCTGTTGGCAGAGGAGGCGAGGTTCCGTAGCGAGTTCTGCCCTGCACTACCGCCCCCGCGCGCCTCGGTCCGGCCACACTGAACCAGGGCGGTGTCGCTACTGTGCTTGCGCTGGCGCACCTCAACCATGATGAGATTGTACAGCTCCTTTAGAATCACTTCCGCCAGCGTGGCACGATCCCGCATGTGCTCGGAGGCGCCCTGGGAGACCTCGCGCACGATGGTAGCCAGCACATCGAGCCGGGCCGTCAACGCATCACTGAACGGGTACTGCTGGAGCGAGGTGGGAGGGAAGGGGTGCTGACAGGAGAAGCATAGCTGCATGTTCGCCTAGTGCCACGTGCCTACTGAAATGCGAAGGGGACGTGTACCAGACGACAACGAATTACACATGCGCCATCCACGTCATTGTGTGCGGCGGTGGGGGCTGGCAGGACGGAGGGTTGATCGTATGGCAGGTGCAGGTGGTGTGCGTGGAGGCACGGCACTCGTGGCAGCCAGTGATAGGAGGGGGAGTTGGGAGGGCGACCCGTCCCCTGCCCCCCTCCAGCGCAACGGCACATACACGACACGCACGACACACAGGAACCGCGTGGTGGCCGCACGGACACCTTTCCGTCGCTTCCCCAGTGCCACCTGTATTACTTGCCCTCGTTCGCGGTGCGTAGGCAGTCGCTAGTCAAAGAACGAGTCGCCATCATCTGGGCTGCCAGGATCCAGAAGCTCGTCGAAAAGGTCGCGGCTGAGTGGGCTTCCGTCGTCGCTGTCACCACCCACGAAGTTGTGCGTGCTGCCGTATTCGGCCGCATGGGCAGGATCCTCGGCGCGTGGCTGGTGCATGTCGGTGCGGTCATCCCAGGCCGTCGTGTCTGCGCGGCTCGTGTCGCTGCCGTGCGTGACTGTCGCTGCAGGGTGGTCCTCCTCGGAGAACCCGAAGTCGTCCAGCTCCACCACCACGGTCCCCTCTGGGCCCCCCAAAGCCACAGCATCAGTGATGGCTGGGTTTCGGCCCGACTGCGACGGTGCCGCCATCGAAGCCGCCAGCGCGATTGGAAGATTGTCCAGTTGCTTAGCGTCCTCCGCAGGGAGAGCAGAGGCTTCGGCCCTCCCAGGTTCACTTTGTCTTCCCGGGGCTGCTACAGGGAGCTCTGGCGACCGCTTCCGTTTACGCCCCCGCACAGTTGCAGTGGACAGCGCCGCGACCGCTATCGGGATGCTATCGCTGGCGGCGTCAAGTTGCAGAAGCCCTCCCTGAGAGCTGCTCGGCGCTGGCTCAGCCACTGCCTCTCGCAGGCCCCCTCTCAGCTGCCCTTCTACATCATCGAATCCAAAGTCTGCCTCGTTTCCCCCGCTAGGCGCTGTTGCGCCTGAAAACGGTTTGAAGTCACCGCCGCTACCAGCGGGACGACCCTCGGAACGTGGAAGTTCGTCGCGGATCGGTTCAGCGCCGTGGCTCACGACTCTGACAGGATCCGACAAGCCCCACATAGCGCTGTCACCGCTGACAGGGGCCTGGGGCACTGCTCCCAGCTCCCAGTCTATGGCGCCGCCGTGACCTGCATCATTCACGCGCAGCCCGGTTTCGACTAGGTCCATGTCGAATTCACTAGTTTCCACCCCGGTGAGAGGTTCGACCAGGGCCATCGGGGCGGTCGATGCGAGGTCTCCGGTTCCCTCCTCGATGAGCCGCAGCGCCTCCTCCTCATCCGCGTTCAGCTTTCGGATTGGCGCCTCGCGCAGCGCATCGCACTTCCGCTTGCACGCGTGAAAGTGCTCTAGGTCTATTTCCTTCCGATTCTCAAGTGCGCTATAGACCGCGTCGGGCCGCTTACGCAGCTCATAGTGGTACTTATGCTTGATCTCGGTTCGCTCGCGACCGGGGAAGAGCACCGCGATCGCGTTGAAGTCCGTGCCGAACTGTGAGAGGGCGTCGAAGAAGTCTCGGCTCTCGGCCTCCGACCAATCCAGGCGCCGTGCCCGCTTCGGCGCCCACGTGTAGCGTGCAGCAGACGGGGGCCCTCCGTCCATGGCTCCACCCCCGACGGAGGTGGTGTCGTCGTCGTGGTTCACTGGAGCTGGGACCTCGGTGCCCTCAGCGGTGAGCAACTGGCTACCCCGCATGGCGCTGATGAACGTGCGGAGCGGGTACTTGCTTTGCTGTCGCGCCATGAGGTTTCTCATGCTGTTGCCGATTCCCCGGACCGACTGGTTCCTCATCGCCACGGATGGGGAGGAGGTGCCCACAGTGGGCACCACGGTTCGCGGTAGCTGCTCGATGGGCGTTGCCAAAAGTACGTGAAACGGCACGCTTGCGGCCACCGCATCGCTTTCATTGGCGCTACTCTGGAATCCTTCTTCGAGCGGATCGTTGAGATCCGCGGGAAAATCGAACTCATCCGGCTCCATCGCTCCCCGACCACGGGGGCCTCGGCACGATCACCAGGTACACCTACGGCAGCTGTGAGCGGTAAAAAAAAACTTGCCGCCGAGCGTTCCCCCCCCCTCTGCACTGCGGCCACCCCTGCATGATACAAGTTGCCAACCAAGAGGAAGGGTGGGAGGGCACGGCGTGCAATCACTCCTCACGCGCGGAGGGTATGCCACGCACAGACTAGCGAGGGGGGGTGATTGACGTAAGCTAAGGCTCCACACTCAGCTCCTGGGATACGTGGTGGGTTTCACTGAACTGTCGGGAGGGGTAGAAAGGGTTTGGGGGGGGGGGTGAGGCGGACCGTGTGAATAGGTGAGGACCGTCGGTAAGCCACGGTGAGGCCCCGCGCAGGCGCTACGAGTTCAGCTGCTGGTCCAGGGAGGTCAAGGGGATGAAGACGACCCCACCACAGTCCTTCTGAGTGACGTTACCCTGCGCGTCTTTCGTAAACATGACGAGTACCTGCGACGTGGTGTCCCGGCGCTCCACTGGCACCACCAGGCACCCCCCGGGCTTGAGTCGCGGCAGAAGCGCCACGGAGTGACTTTCCGTCGCCGCGGCTCCGACGTGAATGACGTCGAACATGGCGTCGGCCGGCAATATCGACGCTAGATCACGGCCGTCTCCGCGCACGAAGGTGAGTCGCTTGCTGTCGAGCCAGTCAGCGAAGTGGACGCGCACCCTCTCCACACAGGCGTCTAGCAAGGCGGGCACGTGCTCCACGCCTAATACGCGACTGCTGCTGCCGCACAGCTCGGCGAGGACAGTGGTGAGGAACCCACTGCCACTACCGACGTCCAACACATCCGCTCGCGGTTTCAGGTGCGGAAGTAGCAGTTCCAGCATGATGGCGTGCATGTGTGGTGCGCTGATCGTGGCGTTGTGGCCAATGGGCAGCGGGTTGTCCTGGTACGCACGGGCGCGGACAGCCGCGGGAACAAACCACGCGCGGTCTACCCGCAGCATCGCGCCCCCGACGGCGTCGGTCTTGATGAGTGCGGCCCGCCGGAGCGCCGCGATGAGCCCCTCATTGGTGCTAGAGGAGCACGTCCACGCCATGGGTGCCGTTACAGCTGTTGGTGGGCCACGGGAGGGGTTAGGGGGTGCGGGGTGGAGGTGGCCCTGCGCGCGCACCTGTGTGGTGCGGGGCGCCGGGCTAAGGAGTGTGCGTGTCGGTGCGTGGCGGG
>PGOM01000027.1:38437-51466 GCA_002921335.1 Paratrypanosoma confusum | reverse complement strand
CCGGCCACCGTGCGGGTGCCTTCTCCCCCCCCCCCCATGGATGCAGAAAGACGTGCTGGTCACTTGCAAAAGGTGGCGCCACCATTCCCGATCCACCAGACGACACGTGCGGCCGCGCGTCGCAACGATTCGCGTGTTCCCCCGTCACTGGGCAATGGCACGGCCTACGGCACGATCTTTCCAGCGCCACCCCCGCCCTCGTTCTTCCGATCCAAGCCACCATACCTCTAGCCAGCCGGCAGCTCCACGCCCATTCCGTCATACCCCACCCCCCCCTTCACTCCCAGCCAATGTGACGCTCGACGTACTGCTCGAACGCAATCAGACCGCAGGTGGCAGCATCATGCTGGACGTTTGAGCGGAGTGGGTGCACTGAGTCTCCCCGCACAGTCCACAATTTCGTCCACCACCCCTTCTCCCTCCAGCTCTCCACCTTCACCGCCTTCTCCCTCTCTGAACGACACCAGCGCGGCTCACGCTGATACAGGAGTTCAGCGTGTGGGCGAGTAAAGAGCTTGGGGCCATGCGCACTGCTCACGGCATGTCCCGGTAGGCCTGCTGATAGTTCCAACGGTTCGTCTTGAAGTGGCGGCGCTTGCTAAACCGGTTGCGCGAATCTGAAGAAACCTGAAAGGATGGATGGAACCGCTTGTCGCGCATGAAGCGGTGCCGAAATTTATGGCCGCAGTACCAATGCGCGATGTACACGGGTCGCGTGAGGGCGAACATCTCCCTTTGCCGCGATGAGCCGAGAGTGGCGAAGCTGTTCGAGAGTACAAGCCAGGTGTCTCCCCGGCGACACGCCAACCCCCCCCCCAACTCACTTCCTCTCCTCCACCCGCGGCAGCTTTCGGCTAAATCTTCGCTAGCCACCCCTTCCTTTCCGGGGCATTCCAGCCACGCGAGCTCGCACGGAGCTGGCGTTTTTGTGTAGATCCGCGCGCGTGTGCGCGGCAAGGAGAAGGAGACGCAGGGTGGTGGGGGGTGGGTGCAGTTCGGCAGGAGTGACTGAGCCGCAGCGGCAGGCACGCGCCGCCTTCCACCACCACGCTCCGTCATCTGGTCTCGCCATTCCAGCAACGCGCATTGGCGATGCCGACCACCCCTACCCCACCACCACCTTACGGAACCGATTCCGCCTCTTCTCTGTCTCACGCCCGGAGGCAGGGTCCATGTGGCTGGCCCGCCACCACGGGCGCTGAGCACCACGAGTCGGGGACAGGGTGGAGCGGGCGACGGTGGAATGGGCTAGCTTTGGCCTCACTACGAAACCACCTCCACACTCGACTGCTGCTTCAGCAGCTTCATTACACCGGCTACAAACGCCTCAAGGTGGAAAATAGGGCGGGTGCCCAGTTTCATGTGATGGTCGTACTGGGCCGCAAGGCGAACCAGCGGCATCACCAGGGCCCGTCCAACCATGGCCATGAGCGACTCCAGCAGTGTTCGCAGGATTGTCTCTCCCGAAATGCACTGCCCCAGGAGGTCGTAGAACTTCGTGCGCACCTCGTGGAGTTTGCTAGGCGTTTGTTCCGCAATGACGTCACCCGCGATTTCGTCGATATACAGCTTCCAGTCGGGCTGCGGGATCGCCGCACCGTTGCCGCTGACATCCACGCGCATCATCACTGCGGCTTCGTACATGAGCAGCGCCCGCCGCAGATTGCCCTCACAGCGCTCAAACAGTGTGGATATGAACTCTGGCGAGGGCACCGGGCGGTTCTCGTGCTTGGCCACCCGACGCACAGCCTCCTCCACGTTTTCTTTCGTGTGCCCTGGAACGCGAATAGAGAGACAGCGTGAGCGAAGAGCCGGGATCAATCGGGACGTCGATGTGCACAGGAGCACGAGCCGGCAGGTAGCCATGTACTTCTCCATTGTGCGACGAAGCGCATGCTGGGCGCCACGCGACATCTTGTCCACCTCGTTTAGGATGATCATCTTGAATTTCACGCAGTGCCCCGAGGCGGATGGAATCGGCGCCGTCTGAGCGATTTCGCGGATCATCTGCATGATAATCACGCGGTCGTAGTTTCCTGCATCTGAAGGGTTGATGTCGATATGGTGCGGCGAGCTCAGCGTAGCTATCTCTACCACCTTACTCGCGTTGACCTGGATAGACTTGTGTTCCAGCTTCACGGAGAGCACGCTCGGCCCATAAACTTCCTGCAACACCGCCATTGCCCGCGTCTTTTTCCCGGAGCCCGACGGCCCGTAGAACAGCAGGTGCGGCACATCACGCGATGCCGCTAGGCGTTTTAGAACAGTCGTCTGCTCAGGGTATAGCTCGACATCCTCCAGCGTTTTTGGCCGGTACTTGTCCACCCAAAGCATGGCCCTGGAGGAGTGTGCGGTATGGCAAGAGCGCCACGACGTGCGACAAGTTCGATGTTCCACCGCGTTCCTCCTTCAAACCGCTATTCCAGTGTCCCGCTCTCTCTCACTTCCCACCCGCTCCGTGTGACTCGTGCAGTGGCCAGCGGAATGCAGCAAGCACGGCCGGCTGGGTCTCAGCGCATAAACCGCGGGCAAGCGCGGAATAACGACAACCCGCTCCCGTCTTCGGTGACACTTCTTCCTTATCCCCGCCCTCAGCCCCCCTATTCGTTTTGACGAAGCCACGTCAGGTTCTTCGCTGTGACTCTCGCCATTAGCAACTAACGCAGCTTTCCCACTACCACACACGCAGGGTGATCGAGCTTGGCAGACCAGGTGCTACATGCCGTTCTCTCTCAGAAATTTCGTCGTAAGCTCCACTCCAACCCACACGGTTGAGTTGGCTGGGACCGACCGCAGCAGGCACGCGCTGAAGCCACGATAGAATCCTCGAATGCCTTTCTCATTGTACACGGCCCGCGCCACCTGTCGCATTGATAGTTTCTCCGATGAAGCTTGCAGCTGTGTTTTGAGAAAATCAAAGGGGTAGTTGCTACACCAGAAGCAAAAGCCCGCCATGACACCACCAGCTATCGGAAGCAGCAGCCCCGCTACGGGAGACTGCGCGATACTAGTTCCCCGGAGTGTGTCTTGCGTGGTTTGGTACGCTGCAAAATAGAAGGGGAGCCCTATGATTCGGGACATCACAGTCGGAACGTAGCCATCCAGGAACCCCATCACACCACGCGTGCTGTAGATCGCCCGAGCGCAGCCAATCGGACCGTGAACGGCACGGCATCCGTCGCCTACATTTTGCACTTGGAGGCGAACCTTTACGACTTCCATCGGTGTGATTGCGAGCACATATACTGGGGCAGTTAGCTGCCCCGCGAGGGCTGTGCGCCACAGCGGGAGGCTCGTGCCATGAGGGTGATCTGCGGGGGTCACAACGTTCATCATCCATTGGTTGATACTGAACAGGATGGAGTTGTACACTCCGCCAAGGAAGAGGGGCGGCGTGACTCCCCTGTAGAAGCCCCTGAGGCCCTCATTTTTCCACGTTGCTCGCACGCACGTGGTCAGGTCAGGGTACACGCTGCGCTGGACGCGCGACTTTACGGTGTCGAAGGGGTGGCTCGTTGCAGCTTGCAGTACCCCACCAACGGTCCCACCTAGCAACCGGCGCAACACTTTCTGGCGTCTCTCCGCCGCCTCTTCCACAGGGTCGTGAGCGGTGCTGCTGCTAACGGCCATGAGGGGCCGGTGAGGTACGATAGGGATGCTGGCGGCTAGGGTTCACTTGAGGGATAGCGCGGGGCCTGGAGTGCCCTTGTGCATGCAGGTAGAAGGAGGGGGGGGGGAGGAGGAAAAGGGTGTTATGGGCACCGTAGAAAGCTGCATACCAGAGGAAACCTGCCCGTCAAGGGACAGGCAGTTACTGCAGTGGTTCTACTGGTCCTCATCCAGTGCACTGTGGCTTTTGAGGGGGAGGAGGGCGATATCCACCCGTGCTCACTGAGACAGTTTCGATCATTGTTTTGTACATTTCACAAGGAGCCTATCGCGATGAGGCAGAGCGGGGAGTTTCGTTCTTGGTGTATAGAGTAGGACGGCCCTGTGGCGTGTGGTGGTGGTTGGGAAGGGGGCGGGGAACAATACATTAGCGCCGGCTGCGCCTTACGTGTGGGTAAACTTCTTGCGTAGAAACGTGGTGGAGTGATTGAGGAGCACCCGGCCCATGTGCCGTGCGCAAACCTCATCGAACGTCAGCAGAGTTGCGCCATCAAAGAGGTACTCGAGATGCTCGGTGGAAACCGGATCATTGCTCCCCACGCCCCTCTCGCAGTGCGCTTGAATGTGGAAGATCATCTCTAGCTGCGCGCGTGTGAGGGATCCCGCCTCGTCACCCTTCAGGTACGAGGAGGCCACGTAAAACGCCTTCTGCGCGCCGCGGATCGGCTGCTCGTCCGCACACAGGAAGAGAAGTAGCGTCACCGGATTAAGCACGCCGTCTTGCGAGAAGATGTCCCACAGGGCGCGCATAAACCCCCCGTAGCGCTCATCTGTCATCTTGCCGTCAAAGAAGAGGGGCAGGTCGAGGAATTCTTCCTCATGCAGTGCGCTCGTTCCCATATCCACTCTCGTCTCGATGAGCTCCGACGCGGACGGCCCATCAATGTACAGCCTGCTATGCTCCGAGGACGGGGCGGGGGCCGTGCCCACGGCGGGCGATGCACCGACGCCCATGTCGTTGCCGGTGTCCACCCCGGAGCTCCACACGGCGCCACGGGATGGAGGTAGGGGTGGCGCTGTGGACCACAGGAGGAGGTGACAGGCGAACTCGCGCCAGTCAATGAGGCCACACTGGTGGATGTCGAAGCTAGAAAAGAGCTGCTCTGGCGTCAGCAACCGGGAGCGGTCTCCTGGCGCAGCGCACGCGTAGTCTTCCTCGATCACCACGGACAGAAAGTCGTCGCGCGAGAGGCGAAAGCTCGGGGCGAGGCAGCGGAACTGCTTCACGATGAAGTGCAGGCGGTGGGAATTCAGACTCGGCGTCAGCTGCACGCACTCAATGAATGGCGAGTCCCCGCTGCAGCTCCTCCTATCCGCCCCGCTAACGTATGCGGCGAGAGTGGACCCCGCCTCCACTCCCGCCCCCGGGTCCCCCGCCTCCAAGGGCTGCGTCCCGATATTCAGTGGCAGCGAGGACGGCGAGGGGGGCTCGGGCAGCGGCGAGAAGGTGTCACATCCCAGGTGCTTCGTTCCAAGCGGCCGCTCCTCCTCGATGGCGTAGCGGATGTGGTAGATGGCTGTGTTGATCGCCGACATCTGCTGGATTTGCTTCAGCTTACTCTGCTCAGAGAGCCGCTTGGCGATTCCGCGCGTGTGCTGCTCGCCATCCTCGAGAAGATCGGCGATATAGCGCTGTATTACACGCAGTCGACTGGTGGTGACTTGCTTCTCATGCTCCACGAGCGGGTTGCTCAGCTGGAGGACGTACACCGGGCCGCCCACGGTCGACGGGCCACTCGCCGGGCCAGTGACTGACGTTTGCAGCCCCGTCACGCCAGGTGGCATTCCTACGGTTGCGACGCCGCCACTTTCCTCCCGCACTGGACGCTTCGCATCCTTCGCCTTGGGGTTCCCCAGGGCCGTCGGCAGCGGCGACGCGAACTTCGCCACGGTGGCCGCGAGGTACTGCTGCCCCCTTTCTAGAGCCGAGGCGAACACATCTTCGTTGGCTTTCTCCTGCGCTTCCTCGACTTTGCCCACTGCGCCGCGCTTCGGCCCGCCACCCCGCTTTTCCTTCCCCTTGAGCGGCTCCACGGGGGTCTCTGGCCGGGCCTTCAGGAAGGTCATGACCTCCGGGGAAGCACAGCAGAACGCAAAGGGCTCGCCAACGACAGCACTAAAGTAGATAATGATGAGGTTTGTCAGCGCCTCAAAGCGTTCAAGTTCCAGCTGAACGAGGACGGCCCCCAGGGCCCGTACGGCGTCCGACCAAGCCTCCATGAAGGTCCCCTTGCTGACTAGCACGTCAATCACCGCGGAGCACTCCATCACCCGGCTTGCAGTAACACTGTACAGCGCTTCGCGAAGGTAGTCTGTGCGCAGATGCAGTTCTTCCTTTCCCTGAACGTCGGTGCGCAGCGCGGCGGGGCAGCTATTGAATTCCGTGGTAAAATTGTTCAGGAGCAGCTGCTTGCCATCTGGCTTCTCGGCCCAGTATTTCTCTATGACAACGCTGCATGTTTTGCTGTACTCGTGGAAAAAGTGCGCAATGTCGGTGAGACCTTTGTGCACTCGGCAGCTCGCTACCAGGAAGAAGTTCATGTAGGCGTGAAGCGATTCCACCCAGAATGGCGGTAGTTGCGGTGGGACAGGGAGGAACTCAGGCTCCAGCACTGATTCCATCAGCTCTGGGGCAATTGGCAAGCCTCGCTCCTCGTAGAGCGAGCACAGCCGCTTGCGCTCTTCCTCGCGGGCCTGCAGCTGCTTCTTGCGGAGAGCCAGGTGCTGCTGCTTCTTCTCAAATAACTCAGCTGCCATGCTCACGCGTTCGAACTCGGCGCTTGCACGAGCTTTGGCGGCCCGCACCAGTGCCAGTGCATCCTGCACGACGTCATCCAGCTGCTGTTCCCCATCGATCATCTTGACGAGGTTGGGATACTGAGCAAACCATCGGGCATCGCTGTCCCACTCGTCAATGTTCTGCAGGACCTGCTGGTGCAGCTGCGTCGTGGGCCCACGGGCACGGTCATCGTGGACAAGGAACGGAAAGCGGCGCTCCGGCGGCGGGTGGTATTCAAGGTGGTACGCGTCACCAGTCTCCGCGTCAATACGCAACCCCGCAAAGCGCTTGAATATCTCCGCGGCCGGGCATGCAACCCGTACGACACTGGTGTAGGGGCACCGATTGCCCTGCAGGAAGTCCTCCTCGTACCACTGGAGCAAGGCCTGCTCCTGCTCGGTGAAATGCAGCTCGTCCACGTGGGGAAGAGCGACGGGGCCGAGGGACTCTGCAGCGTGGTCACGCTTCTTCCCCTTCTTATTCTCCTTTTTGCTGGAGAGCATAACATCTGGAGAGTCGTGTGGCTTGACCACGCGCAGCAGTGCGCGGTCCTTGCTGCCATCGCTGGTGCTTTCCTGCCGGAGCAACCCGCTGGTGAGGTGGTGGCCGAAAAACAGCTCGAGTATCTCCCGCAGTTCCTCGTCTTCGTGTTCTACTGGCAGAAGGTGCTGGAATGTCTGCTGTGCCACTGGCCTGCAGGCGCCGCTGACAAGCTCGGTAAGGCACTTGTGACCTACGGCGTTGATGGGGATCCCATCGAGAATGATTCCTGCACAGGTTTCGTCGTCGATCGCACTTCGCATCTCCATGACGATTAGCTGCGATATCATCTCGGGTGTGACCGCGCGGCCCGCCAGAAGCGCCTCGTGGATCTCGCTCCCGACATCGCTGAGGCCCCGAAGAGTCGCAGGAGGGCCTCCAACCGGCTCCTCCACGATGCTCACCGTGCAGTGCATCCTGCTGCGCTCCGCTGACTCGTGTGCGGTTTGAATCGAATCCGCGCGAGGAGCCACCACTTCCCCTCCTGTTGCGCCGGCCACGTTTTCTTCATCCCCAGCGGCGGCCGCAGCGACTGAGCCGCTAACTTGGCTTGGTTCATCAGCAGCCTCGGTAGGGTTGCCATTCAACAGGTCGCTGCGCAAGGACACGGCGCTCTGTTTCGCAAAGGACGCCGATTCACCATGGGCTGCCTCCAATCCCTTGACCTTCACTGATTCAGATTCTGACTGATGCGAGGCGGCGCTTAGCGCCTGTTCCACAAGGCTTGTGTCGGTGATGCGGCGCATCTTCAGCATATCTGCAATACGCTGCGCCACGATAGACTTCCCAGAGAACGTGGCACCGGTGATCATGATGATTGGCTTCTTTGACGTGGGCACGAGGGACTCCCGCTGAGGCTGAGGGTGGAGCAGTGTGTACATCTCTGCAACCAGCGCCGAAAAAGGAGCACTGCACAGCGGCGAGCCGCAGGTTCCCGCACCGTAGATGGTCTGGTTGGCGAGGCGGCACATGTATGGCGGGCAGAAGTGGGGGCTCGGGTAGTCGTTGTTTTCGCTGTTGCTGATCTCAAGGTCCGCGTTATCTGCCCGGCACAGGGAGGCGGACTGACCTGCGGCCTCCGCTCCGGCGGTCAGAGACAAGCCCATAGCGCTGGGGATGCTGACCGTCCGTTGTGGTTCCCCGGAGATAAACATACATCGGTGGGCCGAAATCACATCCTGCATCACGAGGTCACCGAGTGGGCCTTGAGTCACCCGCTCGATGGCATGGCTGTCACAGTATTCGATGATGGTGAGGACGTTCTGCAAGACGTCGTCCAGAACCTCTCTCGCCGCATTCATCCCGCTGATCTTCTTGTTCTCTTCGTACTCCACTTGCCCCGAGTGAAAGTGGCGTGCATCGCTTTCCACTACCGCGTCGAAGTCACGCATCTCCTGCCCCTTCACGTGCTCGAGAAGCGTGTCCGAGAGCTGCTGTAGTGTACCGCTCGCCTCCGCGACCTGTCCCTGCCGAAAGCGGTAGTTTTCTGATATTACCTCGCGCCAGCGGCTCAGCTCTGCGAGCTCCGTGAACAAACACTGCTCCGTTCGGGACAGAGCGGAGAGCCCCTGGCGAATCAGTTGACGCTGCGCCACCGTCGACATCCGCTGCAGTCGAGCGCGGTCTTCGAGCAGAAACGCAGCACGGCGCTTCGCACGCCGCTGGATACCGTCTTCCTCCTCTTTTCGTCGCGACTGTAGCATCGCCATGTCGCTACTAGACTGCTGTGGCGCCTTCGCCAACTCGGTTCCCAGCTCTGTCGACATAGTGGCACGCGCACGCTCGAGTGCGTGTGCCGCGCTCCGTTGCGCGGCCCGCCGCTAAGGCCCGGGGCCCAATTGCACAGCTGCTGAGGGTCACGCCAATGGTTCACTTACCTCAGCAGCAACACACATTCCACGAAGCACCACCCGTCTGTACCGTGGAACTTGCGGGTACGGTGGAATGCTCAACGCCCTTGCCTTTAAGGCCTCGTTGCGTGGGTCCCGCCCCCGTATCTATTTTTCTCTGCTCCACTTTGATTACCTTCCCCTCTCACGATTGCCACCACGTTGCGGCTGTGAGGAGATAGAGAGAGGGTGAGTGGGAGAATGGGAGAGAGAGGGGGGGGCGGGGAAAGGAGGGCAGCCGGCCGGGAGAGTTTAGTCAGTTTTGCGTCACACATCGACTGGGGCGCTGCACCTGCTCAGATACAGGTTGCCAATCAAGAGGCAGCGAAAGTGATAGGCGGCGAGTGAGGGAGAGAGCCCTGGCCGCCCGCTAGCACCCCCACGCTGGCCCCCCACACCCTCATTCCCCTTGGCGCACACCGGTGCGTGCGCTGACCGCGGTGAGCGCTGCCGGCGCCTCCTTACAAGTTGCGCGCCCAATTTCGAGAGCTACTGGGCGGGGCCTTGTTGACGTTGATCCGCTGCATCGCCCGGTTGTACTCGGTGTACGATTTGAAGAAGTTCAGCACAGGATGCCGCACCTGCTTCCAATGCAGGCGACCCTTCCACCAGAGGCCCAGGTCGATACGCAGGCGGCCGCATGATGGAATGAAGAGGTACGCGAGCACCGCTGGTGTTAAATACCGACATGTGTCCGAAATGAATGCCCAGGCCCAGTTTTCACCTGTGAACATTGCCTCTGCTTTCATGACCTTCTGCTCCACGACAAAGTACGCGACGCCTGGCTTCGTGGGGTCGTCGACGAACTGATTTCGCGCCCCACCGGTGACTTCGAGCGCGTGCTGGATCTCCGCGGCGTTGTCTACCTGCTCCTCGAGCAAACGCCGCTGCCGGGAGTCGTACGTCCTCCGCTGGACGCCGTAGAACACGTGGGAGGAGTAGCGGTTCCTCCGGTAGTATTTTGGCCACACCATCGACTTGAGACACCGGTAGAACCCCCACAGGTTGATTGCCGCGACTGGGTAGCAGAGGAACGGGCACATCATGTAGTACAGGAACGCCCGGGTGGGGGGCACCACCATGGTGAAGTCGATGTGGCCTAGTCTGTTGCACGTCCTGCTTACCGCGTAAAGCGGCTCATTCCACAGGTCTGTGAGGAGCACTCCTCGCACGGTCCAAGTCTCCAGCGCATCGCCCGCAGCGTGGGCCATTCGAGGGTGCTTCTGAAATTCAACAAAGTCGGCCCCTGCCTCCGTGTGGCACAGCGCAAGTGCTGTGGAACAGCGGCCTCCTCTCGCTACGACGCGGGCCGGTGCTAGCAGAGAGCGAGTGAGGTACAGGGGCGGGGGCGCGAATAGCTGCGGCAGCGAAGTCTGGCATCGGATCAGTGCTACACGGAGTGAGCAGCACGCGGCACGGCCACCGTTTGCTGGCCTTGCTTCAGGCCCGGACATACGGTGAGGTGGCTGCGGATGCCGGGGCGCAGAGTGAAGCATCTGGGGATAGTTCGATGCACCGACATCCGAGGCACCTCTCTCTTTTTTCCTTTCCCTCACTCTCTCAATTTTCCCGAGACTCCACCCCATACCCTTTCCCCAGGCCACCGCCACTTGGTGGGCAATAACATCTAGCCCTCTACCGCTGTTGGCGACGAATCCCGTCAGTCGTGCCAGGTCGACCCGCAGGTGTGAGCGACGAAAGTGTACATGTCGGCGGCCTCGCGAACGCGTTTGTCGGTGGGTTTACCGGCACCGTGGCCCGTGGACTTCTCGATGCGAGCCAGGAACGGGCCGCCACGGCTTGGGTTCGCATGTTGCAGCGCAGCGACGTACTTGAGCGAGTGCATCGGAACGACTCGGTCGTCGTGGTCACCCGTGACGACTAGAATGGACGGATAGTCCGTGTCGGTGCGGATGTTGTGCAGCGGACTGTACTTCTCCAGGACTTCAAAGTCGTCTTTTTCGTCCGGGTTGCCGTAGTCGGACTTCCACGCGTGACCAATGGTGAACTTGTGGAATTTGTACATGTCCAGCACGCCGACCTGGCACACCACGGACCGCAACAGCTCTGGCGCCTGGTTCGCGACGGCGGCGACGAGCAGCCCACCGTTGGAGCCCCCCATGATGGCCGTCGTGCTAGGAGAACCATAGCTTTCTTTGTGTAAGAACTTCGCTGCCCAGATAAAATCGGTGAAGCAGTTCTGCTTGTGCTGCTTGCGACCATTGTCGTGCCAGCTACGGCCGTACTCACCGCCGCCACGGATGTTTGCGATCGCGTACACGCCACGCAGATGGTTCAGAAACACCAGCCGCAACGGCGAGAATCCCGGCGAGATGGAAATATCGAAGCCACCATAGCCGTAGAGCAGCACCGGCGTATGCGCGCCGATGGTGGTGGCCTTGTGGTGGATGATGAACATGGGGATGGACGTGCCATCAGCCGAGTTGTAGCGCTTCTGCTCCACGACGTAGTCATCGGGGAGCAGGCCCACCACCTCCGAGTCACGGAAGATGGCCAGTGACCCCTCCGGGTCCTTCACATTCAGCGTGTACGAGCGGCCAGGGATGACGAAGGATGTGATGTGAAACGACACGAAGTCGCTCTTGCGTCTGCCGTGCAGCGTCGAGATGGACCCCAGGGGGGTGGGCAGCTGCTTCAGGCCGCCACTGCCGTGAAGAGCGGCGTAGTACAGCACGCTTTTCACGTCTTCGAGGTAGGTGACGAAGAGGGTGTCTTTGACGAGGACGACGTGGTCCATCACCGACGGTCGCTGCGGGATCACATCCTTTTCGTCCTTTGTGGCGATGTCAAGGGAAATGATCTTCTTGTTAGGCGCATCTTTCGACGTTGTTAGGTAGAATACGGACTCGTCGTTTCCGAGGTAGCCGTACGCTGCCGTGAAGTCATTGATGACCTTGTCGAACACGAGGGGGTGCTCCTTGAGGCAGCTAGGGCCGCCGGCGGGCAACTTTGCCACCCAGAGGAGATTGAACGGCTCGCAACCGTCGAACAGCGTGACAACAAGGTAGCTGCCGCAGTCCGACACTTCCGCATTCAGTGTCCACGTGGGGTTCTCAGGCACTCGCAGGATGTGGATGTCCTCCTCCTGCGGGGTGCCGAGGACGTGGTAGCAGATCTCCGGGTTTTCGGCAGAGTCGGTCTCTGCCCCCAGATCCACGTCGTCTCCGAGCGCCGGGTACCGCGTGTAGAAGAACCCGTTGCTGTTCCACCACGAGATGCCAGAGAACTTGACCCACTTGACAAGGTCTGGCAGGTTCTGCTTTGTCGCCGCGTCCATGCACTTGATGTGCTGCCAGTCGCTTCCCTTGTCACTTACGCCGTACGCGAACACCTTTTCATCCTCGCTCCACGCGGCGGTGCGCAGCGACGACGTGCCGTCGCTGCTCAGGGTGTTGATGTCCAGGAACACCGACGGCGTCGCGTCGGGGGCCAGTGAGTCGGCCTCCATGTATACGTCCTGCCGCTGCAGCCCCGTGTTGTGGTAGAAGTAGTACTTTCCACCGCGAAACGACGGCGCGGAGGTCCGGGCGTAGTTCTGCGTGGCCATCATACGCTCGAAGATCTTCTCCCGCAGGTCCTTCACGGGCGCCATGAACTCCTCAAACGCGGCGTTCTGCTTTTCCACAAAGTCCTTGGTTTCCGCCGACTCTGGATCCTCGAGCCAGTTGTATGGCTCTGGAATCACTTTGCCGTGGAGACGGTACGTCTCGTTGGACCGGCGGGCGGCGGGGTAGAGCATTGGGGCGATGGATCGTTGAAGGAGACGGGTAACTTTCATCGTGCGACCTTCTTCAGCGGCGCCCCTCTCGCCCTCGAGCCACGGTGTGGGTGGCCGTGGGAGCCGCGCGCGGGGCGCTGGTGTGAGCGCCAGTGCGGCCAGCACGACGACCGCCACGGCAGCGAGAAGGGCGGTGCGCATGGTGGTAGTGGTAGTGGAAGTGGGGGGGGGGAGGGTGCCGTCCGCGCGCGCGTGTGTGCACTTCCTGGCCATCGGGGTGGCCTCCTCCTCCTCCTCTCCCCTCTACCCTCCGCGACGCATCGCCCGCGGCGCAGCGGTGCGTCCGCCTAAGCCGTGCGCGCCCGGGGCGAAAAGGAGCGGAGTGGCTCCGTGTGCGGGGCGGGGCGGCCACG
>PGOM01000027.1:4539-15365 GCA_002921335.1 Paratrypanosoma confusum | reverse complement strand
CGTCACATTTTTGCTGGACGGGCGAGCCCCCCCAGCGCCCACATTCCGAACTCAAGTTTTTCAGGGCGGCGGGGCCGCGCTCCTCAGCCGTACATCCAAAAGAAGATGGCCATGAGGGTTCCCACCGTGGAGAATCCAATGCCGAGAAATAACAGCATCCATGTCAGCACACCGTCGACCCTGGAGGTGAGGTAGGTGCCGCTAGAGCGCATGCGCAGCGCGAAGATGGATGGGAATGTCATCGAGAGGGTCGCGCTGAACAGCGCCCCTAGCAGCGACACGACTGTCGCCACGTCCGGGAGAAATGCCGCCATCAGGCAGGCACAGGTGGACAGCAGAATGCTGATGCGCACGCGCTGGCGGCGTGGGATGCGCGTGGACTTGCCGTCGGACAAGAACATCGCGAAGGCGGCCCGGCACGGGAATACGCAGAAAACGAACGAGACCGACGCACTAAAGCAGCAAAACACCTGGCACATGAAGATGAGGTTGTCGTTGCTCATGTCGTAGTTCGATAGCAGGTTGCCATTCCACGTGTTCTTGAAGGAGAGACTCCCAAACACACCCGTGGTGCCGTAAAACAGCGTCGCGATGAGCAGAGCCAGCGAAATGCACACGAGGATCCGCCGCCCGGTATAGTCGTGAAGGTCTTTGATGACGCCCATCACGTTCGATTGCACCTCGTACGAGAAGACGAAGATGGGGCCCGCGAACAGGTACGGCAGCAGCCACGCGTACCAGGCGTGGACCTCGGGCACAGGGCGCCGGGGCGCCTCGGTCATGCCGGGCAGCTCGCCGCGCTTCTCCGCCTCGGGTACGAAAAACCGGTACACCACCGCACCGACGATGAACACGATGAGGATGTTGCTGATGAACCCCTTTGTTCTCAGCGACGCCAGCCGCGAGTTGAACGTGAGCGGAGTGATGACAAACATCAGTAGCACCAGCGAGATGACACCCCCAACGTCACTCCTGAGCCAGAGCGGCATGAACGTCGCCCTCGCCATGAGAATCGACGACGCGCTGTCTTTGATGAAGCCGAGGTAGACGACACTACACCCGAAGTTGTAGAAGAACAGGATGCCGCGCACTATCCACTTCCCACGCCAGCCTAGAAAAAAGCCAGCGACGGTCTCGTACTCTTCGGTTCCCGCGGAGGCGGAGGCGAGTGCCAGGATGCGGACCGAGAGAAATGTGACCGTGACACAGAAGAGGATGCTGCCCGCGGCGAAGGCGGGCCCACCGACCGCGAACGCCAGTGGGATAGAGAGGAGCGTCGGCGTGACCGCGGATGACAGCAGGCTAAGAGAGCCGGCACCGATGCCGTCCCCCGGGCAGCACCGCTCGAGAGCCGAGTTCTTCATCTCCTCGAAGCTGGCGGAGGTGTAGCCGTCGAAGAAGATGCTATTGGCGTTGGTGGCCGTCTCGCGAGGGTCATTCTCTAGTAGGTCCCGATCGCTGAGTTCGGTTGCCGTCGCGGCTCCACCCACGTACTCCGAGGTGGCCAGCGACGTGTTGCATAGCGGCGTCGCCTCCGAGACACCACCGACCTTCGGCATTTCGTTCCCGGGAAGCCGCCACACCGGACTTTATGCGTTTCGTGCCCGGCTGGCCACGACTCGCCCTGCCTCACCGCGCTGGAGACTCTCCCGCTCTCCCCCCACCCCCTCCCCACCCCCTTCTGTGGTCTGTGGTCTCGCTCTCTGTCTCGATCTCTCGCTGATTCTCCACCCGCCCGCCTCTCCCTCTCACGCGCTCGCAAACAGCTCGAGGCACCAGGCAGCCGCCGCGCGGATCGCTCGTGTGACACCGTCAGAAAGAGGGTGGCGGAGCCGCCACGCGGGCAGCGGAAAGCACGCCCTCTTCCCTCTCTACCCTCCCTCACCCTCTCGCCTTGTCATTTCCCCCCCCTTCCCACACCTCACGCGGCTTGCAGCAGCGCCCCACAGTGACAGCTACTTCTGCGTTAATGGCATCACCACATGAGCAGCACTACCTTGCTCACTTGCTCGCTCCCCTGATGCCCCTCTTCGTGCTCCTGTATGCGCATTAAATCTGCTCTATAGGCAGGCTACGCTGGTTAGCGCGCACTCTCCACATGGCTTTGTCCATAACTGCACCCTTCCCCCCCTTCCCTTCTGCCCACTTCCCTACGGCCAACTGAGAACCACTGCATTCGCCTCGGCTGCCTCCATGGTGACACCACCGTCCACACCAGCGCCGCGCGTTGGAATCGCTCCGCACCGACGTGTGGGTGACACATAGGCAAAGACTCGCAGGTTCCCAGTGAGTAGGCTCAGGGATCCGATCGCTACCGCCATCAAAGCGGGTGGTTTAGCCAGCGCCTGCAACGTGGGAGCTGCCAAGCACGGCTTTACCCCACCTCATATCGTTGCGGAGGTGGACGAACTGGGTGACACTAATTTTATGGTCAGTGCCGTAGTTCTGCACGATTTGGTGTGCGAGCTCGGCGCTCTGTGGCAGCCCTAGCTCCATAAGGCCTTCAAACACTTCCTTCTCTTCGATGAAGCCATTGCCATTGCGGTCCCACGAGTGAAAGAGGGCGTAGTCGGCCTTGGTCTCCTCGCTGGGAATCCAAAGCAGCGGCAACATGCCCAGCGAAAGCCCTACGATGATCCCTAGAGTGCCACCGATGTGCCCTGCGAGGAAAACACGCCTGCTCGTCCGCTGCGCTTCAGTTAGAACTGGCGCTCCAACGTTGAGCTTCTGGATGGCCTTGTCAATGAGGCCATGAACTTGCATTCCTAAGGCACCAGACACAACGTTTCCCATCGCAGCCGAGGCCATCACGGAGCAATTGAGGTAGAAGCCAAGGGTGCTGTCGATGGCACCCCCGGCAAGAATCATGATGGCGTTGTCGAGAAAGCCGAACCCAACAAACGGAAGTGCCGCCCCGGCGACGACGAGCAGCAGCGACGAGTATGGCACAGCGTCACTCCCTGCCTCGCCGCTGGGCTGCAGGGTGCTGCTTGAGCCCACGGATTGGCTTTCCCTTGCACCACTTTCGGTGCATGTTGGCGGGGTGGTGCGCAGCTGCTGGTGACTTTGCCCACCAGAGCGGCGCTTCAGCGCATTGATAAACCAGTTATCGAAGTCCTTGGGTGAGATGAGACGGTCCTCGTCGGCATCGGCCTTTTCCACCTCGGCGGCTACGTTCTCTTTTCCGAACCACTCCATTGCCCCACCCGCAACGATGAGGCGGCGGCGCTGCTCCGAATCCAGCTTCCCCATCACTGCGAGCAGCAGCTTAGGGTCCCGCTCAAGCATCTTCGTAATGGCTTCCAGCTCCGGCGCAGGTGACAGAGGGGGGATCATCGTAGCAGCTAGTCCCTCTTTGCCACGCTGACTGCGAGCCACAGAGCTCACCGCCACCCTCCGAAGCTGTGATTGCCCCGTGCACGCCGCTCCATACCCGGCAGCGAGGCCGGTGGCGACGCTGCGCATTTTCGTGCCCTCTGTCTGAGTCCGTACACGACTACACGTAGCAATTCGACCTTATTGCTTGGGGTGTGTCAGAAACTCTGCACCGATATGAAGCGCGGTCTGTCAGACGCCTCGGCGTCCCGAGTGCAGCTACTCGAACACGCTGCACCGGGCAGACCCGTTGACACGGTCTGCGCCCTCGTTTTCCTCCCGCCGACGCTCGTCCCTTCTTTCCTCTGCCGTTGAAGCTAAGGCGGGAACAGGCGACGTAGGCACGGTGCGCGCAGTGGCGTTCTGACTATCGGCAGAAAATAGTTATCCACGCAGCGGGTCCTACGTTTCCATGCGCATCCACTTGAGTGAGGGTGATACATATGTGTTCCTTCAAGTGCATTCCACCCCCACTCCCCCCCCGGGGGGGGGTAGACCCGCGGTGTGATTGTTCCCTCTCGTTGCTCGGGTGCGGCAACAGGATGGAAGTGGGCACAGAGGCGCCGGGGGTGACCAGCCACGGGAGGTGCGGTTCGCAGTGTGGCAAGAGTCGCCTCCCTTTCTAGCGCCTCCTTCCCCAGGGTGGCGTTTCATGCCCACCTCCCCCCCCCCCTCTCCTTTGGACGGTGAGCCAGCTTCAGAGACACCCACAACACCTCCAATCCGTATGCTTACTGTGGATCTGTTAATCAGCTGGGGAGTGGCGGGGCAACGGTATCGTGATGTAGAGACTGCTGGCGCTTATTCCGCCATGGGGTTCTTCACTAGAATTGGGTGGCCCCACACCACTACCCCAGCCTCGATGCACGACGTGAGATGGCGGACCGCGACGACGCTACTGTCGGTTTCGTAGATGTCCAGAAGCTCTTCGGCAAACAAATCGGAAAACACTTGCATGTACGCATCGCGCTCCGTTTGAGCAGAGGCGGCCGCGCCACCCTGAGGGTCCGCCATTGACGTTCCCCTTCCGTCAACCGCTGGTTATCAGTGAGCGACGCCACTGCTCGCCTTCTTGAGGCAGCGAACAATACACAGCTGCGACAACTCCAAGCCGTGCGGCACCCGCACCTCACCCCCCTCCTTCCGCTACAACAGCTATACATGTGGCAGTGTACCTGTCCACCCCTCCCCCCCCCTCCGATAGCTCCATGAGTGCGTTTGGGCAGAGAGGTACAGAATGGGACAGACATTCAGAAAAGCAGTCAGCGCAGGTGGCCGTGCCACCCTTGCCGTGCGCGGACCTCCTCTCCGAGCTGACGCGACTCTGCGACTCTGCTACACCTGAATTGCCCACTGCAGGCCTCCCACATGGATGAGTGTGCCACAGGCCGTCACGAGCTCACCGCGATCATGCCTTCGGGTAGGGGTGAGGAAGAAGGCCCATTGGGCTCACTTAAGGTCCCCTGCACCGTTCTCTCCAACTAGGTGCACACGACCGTGAAGTGTGACAGACCTGGAGACCTGTATCTCCACAAAGTTCCGCTGCACCAGTCGATTGGTGGGTGTCTTTCGAACTGCCTTGGTTGCGGCGACCTCTGCGTTGTACGCATCCCACTGTGTGAACAGAGAGAACATTTCTCCAGCATACGATGGTCCCACGCTGCTGCTGTGTCCCAGAGTGATGTGTAGGGGAGTCTCCTCGCATCCGTCACGCGGAATCACGTCCCGTCGATGAAGCTGGTTTCGCAGCTCACGCCCGTCTGCCGTATGAACTGCCACACGAAGACACGCCGCCGAGCGGTCCATGAGTACCGACAGGACATCGATGTCGCAGCGGGTCCCGAGGCGGACTCCGTGCGCCGAAAGGGCCTCCAGCAGGCTTCGATCAGCGTTCCCGACAGAGCTGTCGCTCACGGGTTCGTAGAGGAGCGTTACATGTGGTTCGCTCGCAGTGTCACGTAGTCCGCTGCATTCTGCGTCCTCTCTCCCAGCGTCACTGGCGGCTGACTCGAAGCGCATCAGCAGCCGATTCCGGACAAGGGCACACTCCCACCCGCCCCTGCTTCCCAGACGCAGCCAACCTGGCAGCCACTTCATGTGACCACGTAGGATTGCACGGACACCGACCCTACAAGCCCCCTGGGCGGGGCTGAGCTTCTCTGCGGGCTGCGAGCAGTTGCCATCGCGGCCGCTAAAGCGGCCCCCGAGTCCGAACCAGTGCTTCAGTGAATTCCACCAGCTCCTGCTTTCTTCGGCACTCTTTGCGGCGTTCCAGCCACCGCGCTCAGCACTTGGGGAGCTCTCGAACGCTGACTGCGTACTAGACTCTACCGCGTTCGCCAGCAGGGCAGAGCACACCGCTTCGCTTGCGATTCCCCACAGATCCAGACCATCGACTCCCTCCATCGTCAGCACCACAAGGATGGGGCGTGTTCGGCGCCGCTTCCTCGGATCGGAGTCAGCGTCCGCGTGGAGCAGCCCACTCGGAACGCCTGTCAGCGCGAAGAGCAGGTCCGCCTCCCGCTTCCTCACCATATCTTGCGTGGTCAACGCATCAAACACCTCTGGTCTGTGCTCATTGTTTGGGTTTTCACTTGCTGTGCTCACTAGTTCGAAACCGCACGCCTCAGCGATGCGCTGCGCGATGGTCGACGGCGAATCGACGTCCGTGTTGCATGTAAGGATCGTCCCAGCCTCGTCGAGCTGGGGCACTTGAAACCGTCGGGATATCTCACTTATGGCATGCTGCCCGTCGTCCTCGCCCAGCAGCGTCTCATGGGCTGTGCGTTCCGCGACACGCTTTGCGGATGAAAACCTTGTGCACGTCAGGTGCACGATGAGGAACTGCTCTCGCTTTGCTGGGAGCATCGCACTCCAAGCCGCCCGGGCTCCTCGGGTGGCGTGGCAGCCGTCAAGGAGGATGACACCGGACTCCACTCTCGAGTAGGAGGCAGCCAGTCTCAGGGCATCGTGGAGCACTGCACGAACTGCGAAGTGCGATGCGGTGCCCAGCTGGCGCGCCTGCCGCTTGCTGAGGCTGGTCTCACTGGTACCACGCTTGTCGAGGAGGCGGCGGCTTTCACGCAAGGCGACCTGGTCGCGGCGAAGATTGATGAAAAAAGAGATGCGGCGCACATTTTCCTCCAGGTAATTTGCCACCGTTGTCTTTCCTGTACCTGGCACTCCACACAGCATAACCAGGTGGAACGGCGCCTCCCACTCGAGTCGCTTCTGGAGACTCAGCTGGGTGGTCATGGTACGAAACGCCGTTGCCACGTCGTATGCCGCATCGCGGTAGCGGATCCTACCGTGATTCGCAACACTCTGTTCGAATGCTTTCGCCACGGCTGCGATGCCTTCGCTCCGAACAGCGTCGCACAGGTTCCCACCACCCGGGCAAAGCTGCGATCGCCCTGCAGCAGCAAACCACCGTTCGAGAGCCAGGCGATACTCCCTCCCCTCTGCAGGCGCTGATTCCATCAGAATCACGGAGCGGACAGCCCGCAGCACCCGGTACCGCGTCGTTTTGGCCTTAAGGCGAATGGAGACGCACAGGTCTGGAAGGCACCGCGGTGCGTCGGAGGCCACTTCAGTGGTGCCCAGCAGTCGGGCTACGGCACACTGCGGAAGCTCGACGACAACTATCCACCCCTCACCTAGCTCGCTACCCCAATCAAATCGCTCCTCTAGCCGCTCGCGAAGGTGGTGCGCGCAGGTGATATCCCACCTCGTTGGTGCTAGTGCGAGGCCCCACAGCTCGCAGTGGCGCGCCAGTGCTGCGGTAGGGACGCTAAGCTCCTGCACGGAGCATTGGCTGACCGCGCAAAGGACAAAGAGTTGGTTGTCGTACGCCGCTGGCTCATCGACTGGATGCCCACGGTCTCTGGTGGAGCAGATGCACTCGCAGCAAAGCGCCCAAGCACGGCTGTGCAAATCCGCTGCCAATCGAAGCTGCTGTTCACTGCTTAGCGTCGCGTGGAGGACATCAACGGCAATGTCGACGTGCGGGCCCTCCAAAACATGCTTTGAGGCGAGTGTCAGTGACTTGCCGTCCTGCGAGCAGATGGTGACGACAAAACCGGCCATCTTGCGTTGAACGTAGAGCCGGGCACTCGGTGCCGCAAGGCTCACTTCTTGCCAGTGGTCAATTTCATCGATCCACCCACGGCCCACTGCCTCGATATCGAAGAACTTGTTCAGGCCACGACACAAAATCGCACCGTCATTGGGATCCATGAACAGGGTTCGGGCACCCATGGGAAGGTGCCCTGTGTCTTTCTGGAGGGACTCCGCAACGGAGACCGACACCACTCGGGGGTGCTCGATACCGGCCACGACTGGCAGCCGGTGACCCCAGTCAACAGGAAGCAGTTTCACTTTCCGACCTGTGGCGTACGCACTACGTACTTCGTCGACGTCCAGCCGCGTGGACCCGAGCGGCATGCTCCACTCCTGCCGAAAGAGACACTGCTTCACCAGCTGCTGCAGCCCGCTGGGCAGCTCCGTGGTGATTGAATCCATCACGGAAGGCGTTGTCTGGTAACCGCGGCACGAAGGCCAGTATGCGAAAATGTGGAGGGTGGATAGCCGCCGTGGCCACGCGCACCTAACGATGCCCGGTGCTGCGAGAAGAGGGACTGAGCGCATGGTGGAGGCCGGTCGCGCAAGAGCAACGCACTTCCTGCAGCGCTGAATGCCCTCCTCCACTCGTCGCATCTTCTCCCAACTTGTTCCACATTCTCATGCTCATCCTCTTTCTCTCTCTCTCTCTCTCTATTGCTCTAATGCTCACTCTCTCTCTTTCTTGCCCCATCCCTTTTTCTTCGCGTAGATTGCTTCCACAGCACCGAGGCCTACCTTACTGGGTACAAGCCCTCACGTGCTCAAGCGACACCGTGCACAGCTGCTCTCACGGAAGCGCTACGGCACTCGCCTCGACAACCGTCGTGACTTCGCCACCGGTATTTTTTGGGTAGTTGGCGGACAGGTTGATACTAGAGAGGTGATCCACATCAGCGGAGGATGGTGCAGGCGACGGCGATTCACTGGGCTCGTGGTGAATCCGTCGCCGTGATTTTTGGAGCCTGGCCGCCTCCTCCATGACCTGCAGCACCTTGGTCAGTGCATCAAAGCCGTTGCCTTTAGCGATGTCCCGTAGGGTCGGGTGAAACTCGTCGAGCGCTCCACGGCGCAGCAAGTAGCACACGTTGTCCAGCTTTCCTGCGACAGCGGCAAACTGAAGCGGAGTTCCCTTTCCGCCCAGGCCGACACCGTATGCTTGACCCAGGCGGCGGATGCCGAGGAAGCGACGCTGGTGGACGACGAAGCCGGGCCCATTCAGTACTGCCAGAAGGGTATTACCCCGCCCACTTTTCTCCAGTGCGTCAAGTCGATCCTGCAATTCTTGTGGCGAGCGTGAGTACGCAATCGTGCAGAGGTTTGGCGAGGTGCCCAGCCCTGCATCATCCACGGCCGCGTCTCCAGTGTCGTCTGGTGTCGGGCGAGTCTCCGCTGGCTTGGGAGCAGTTGGGGATGAGGAGACAGAGCATTTCCGCCCGCGTTGCGAGTCGCCGGCAGCCGTGTAGAAAAGTGAGGCTCGCTCTAGCTCGCCCGCGAGGTACTCGAGCTTCTTCCCCTTTCTCCGCGCGGCCTCGCGCTGTGCATCTTCGCGGGCATGGGGGTCTGAAGGGCGGGAATGCTTCACATTTTCCCACCGCAGCATCGCCGTCCCTGCCCCTCCGTCGGCGCTAATGGTGTACCGGGCGCCACCAAACGTGAACGAGACACATGGCAGGCTCGTGGCAGCTTCATGTCGCTTGTCCACATCCCCCATCTCCATCGGGATGAATGCTGGCCACGGCACGGCGAGCGGGATCAGAAATTCGCCAAGACCCGCGATGTGCACGCGCTCGCCCATGTCTCGAGCTGGGTGTGCTACCATCCGGTCACGACAGGTCTCCTGCGGAACAGGGGTAGTATTCACAACCGACGAAGGGGCCACAAGCGCGATCGTAGGCCCCAGGGGAAGTGGCGGCCCTGAGGTAGGAGCTTGCAGTACACCACTGCGGCCGACCGTTGGCGTTGGAGGCCGCGTGTAGTTACTCGAGGTCCCTAGCACTGCGCTCCCCGAGAGACTGGGCTGCGCCATGCTGTTTTGCACTAAATTGGCCGTCCGTGGCGAGCTTACACCGAGCTGCGCCGGGGCCCATGACAGTGGCACCTGGGGTGCTGCCGTCGGCTGCGGACCCACTATGCTCGCTGATCCGAGGGATGCGGGTGCGCCTGGGAGTGCCGAGTGACTTGTTGGGGCACGGTCGCCAGAGGGGGCGAACGGCACCTGAAAACTTCCCACACCCACCTGAGGGGCCTGCGGCAGAGAGGACCCTGGTGCGGACGGTGCCACCACGGGGACTCCCACGGGAAGCGGCAGCGCGAACGGCTGAGGGGCAACTGGGCCACTTCCCATAGCGTTTGCAGATGGCGGTGGTGTAAGCGGGCCTGCCACTTTAGGTGGCTGCACGAGAGCAGGCTGAGGGAGCCCAGTTGGTGGAGAGATTCCCTGACCGCCGTACGGCTGAGAAGGCACAATGTGGAGCGACGACTGGCTCCAGCTTGCTCGCGGGTTGCTCCTGTTCATCATACCCATAGGAAGGTTCCAGCTGCTCGCTCCCATGGATGTCGGCGGCGCCGCTGCACCATATCCTTGCTGGGCTGGCAACGGCCAGCCCGAGTTCTGCTGGTGCTGCTGTGACCACATGAGGTTCTGCGAAGTCTGTGGCCGAAGAGCGGCTTTACTTTCGTGGGGATCTGTGCCCGACTGAACCGTAGGCGGTGCTTGCTTCGAGTTCACGACTTCTCCCCCTGATTGCTCTGGGCTCGTCGGCAGAACCTTCACGATCGGCGGCCTAAAGGGTCCTTGGTAGTCCATCATGGCTGGATGGGGGAGCATGCCACTAGACGCCGGACTCAGCACCCCACGACCGCCACCAAAGCCCATTCCGGTGCTTCGATTGAGGCGAGCGGCGCTGTGATCGCTTTCCCGCCGCATAGGCTGCCCATAAGAGAACGGGGGCTGGCCAAACTGTGGCATATTATCCATCAGAGGCATTTGCGGCAATGAGGCCATGGAGCCAAATCCGCTGTTGTACCGATTCCCGGGGTTGTAATCCAACGGTCCCCCCATGCCCGGTCCTCTAGGTGCGTCTGAGGTGCCAAGGCCGGTGCTCCGGTTCAAACTCATCGGCGAGGACCACTGCGGTGTGCTGCCAAACGGTGATGGCGACCCCGACTGCATTGGATTGCCGCCGAAGTAGTTGGACATGGCGCTATTACCTGCAGCTGCATCCCACAAAGTCGCGATAGCCTACACGGGGTGACGTGCAGCGGCGCAGGCGCGTGCTCGTGTATTCGAGTTTGTGAATGTGCGCGTCCTACAGCCCCCACCCCCCCAC
>PGOM01000026.1:13543-23757 GCA_002921335.1 Paratrypanosoma confusum | reverse complement strand
CCCCCGCACTCCACTGCATTAATGGGTTGGAACCGGGCGCGATGGATCGTGACGGAGAACGGATGAGTGGCGTAAGCCAGGCTGGACAGTAGGGAGGGGGGAGGGAATGGGGGCGCAGACGCCTTGGCTAGCAGCGGTGCCGCCGACCTACAGCTGCTGAATGCAGGAGACGGCACCGTACTGGTCGGTGACCCACAGCTCCGAGTGGTGCGTATAGGCTCCGTGGATTGCGACGTATCTCGGGACGTGCACCAGCTTCCCAATGATGTGAACGAGAGCGCCCTCGTCGAGGTGGTTGAGGCAGTACTGGTACAGCCAGTCACCACGGCACCGCAGGTTGTACGACTCCTGCGATCCCACGAGAATATCGCCCCCCAGCGCGGACACACCAACCTGTGACACTAGGATTTTCGAGGACCAGAGTAGGTCACCCTGGTAGAGGCCGATCTGCGGCGAATGCACGACACCAATGACGAGATGCGACGCGAACTCTCCCATTGAGGGTGGTAGTCGTGGGTGGCTAGGCTGCCTGCCTCGAGGGGCGATGGGCGTCCCAGCCCCCGGAAGCCGGCGTAGGATGGCCGCTTGCATCGCCAGCCCCGTGACTGAGGCGCGTCTCCCTGCGCTAAGACGCTTCCCGTGACCTGTTCACCACCGCCACCACCAAGGACGCTAAGGCGGCTCGGAACGTCGACTTGAAGCCACTCTGACTGTGGGGGCAGACGGGCCTGCCGCGGTGGACGGGGTGGGCAGCGACGGAGCGAAGCGGCTGAGCAAGCACGGGTACACCTGTTGGGCGCCCCACGGAGCCCCGCAGCATGTTGTGCGTTCGCGCGCCGCGTTACCGTCTGCGCCCCGTAGTTCCCCCCCCTCCTGGTTGCTTCCCTCCCACACTCCCCGGCCGCTGATCGGGCCCTGGCCCCCCGCCGCACGATACAAAAGCAACCAGTGCGGCGACGGACAACCCCCTCACGCCAACGCCCACACACTGGCACACGCATGCTACTGTCACCGCTACTCCTCCCTGCGGCTACCGAGGTCCTATGCCGCCCTGCACACCGGTGTTCGTGGCTACGGTGTCGTCTGGTGCGATGGGGGCACGTTATACGGGTAGTTGTGCAGGAACGTTGAGAGCGGGGTGCTCTGGTACTCGATCATCGTCCGGAGGCCCTGGGCTGCGGGTGACGGGATCGAGAAACCCTCCCGTAGCTTATGATCCTCGTACTTCTTCCGGAGGTTCATCGCGAGCTCGTGGTACGGAGGCAAAGACACCGCACACGCACCATCGCCTTCCTCGATGCGAACCCGCTGCTGCAGCTCCGGTGAGATGACGACACCACGCTCCCAGCAGTCAACGGGATCTGCGGCAAACGGCAGAGTCTCCCGCCTGAACGCTCGCTGAAGGAGTGCGGTGTGGCTTGGCGGCAGGCCCGTCGTGGGTGAAGCTGCAGCGGGAAGTGACCGCCCATCAGAGCCCCTCTCCGCGTTTCCCCCGCGAAGACTGCCGTCCTGCTGCTGGCAGGTGGCTTTCCAGAACTCGCGAAATGACTCACGATACAGCTTGTTCCGCAGGCTCCGGATCTGCTTCTCCTTGTTTCGCTGCATGAGCGTCGAGGCTTGCAGCTCGCGCATGTGGTCATCGAACCGCTCGGTCTCCGCGTGGAACCGGCGCTGAATCACGTGGAACTGGGCCTCCGCCTCCTCGGCGACCGCTCCGCGGGCGATCTCCTCCTCGTGCGCGACAAGGCCGTAGTCTTCCGACCGGTTCGCGACGGGGGACGACTGGCGCAGCTCGCTGTCCACGCGTCGCTGGTGCGCCTGTGCCAGCTCCCGTAGCCGCCGGAGCGAGTCCTCCGGCAGAGCCTGCACATCGACGTGCTTGCTGGCGAATCCGCGTATGTCCACGCTATCCATTGCGGCGCCGGCTGATGCGCACCCAACAGCACCACCCACCACCACCCGCCGCCTGGTCGCAGGTCTCCCCGTCAAGCGCGTGCTGAAGACGGCCACCCCGGTCCCGGTTGCAGCTGCGCGCACGTACCATACACATACACATCCACCTGCCGCCCCTCACATCGGCAGCGCCGCCCCCTTCCTTTTGCTCTCTCTCTCTGTCCCCCTTTGCTCTCCTACCCCAGCCATACCCTCCCACACGTGCGGTAGTGGTCAGGGCACAGCATGTTCCGCAAGCGAGCCTATGCTTCAGCGCTTCCAGGAGGCTTCGCTTCCCGGCCACCGAGGCCGTGGAACTTCTACCCACCCACCGATCCACCCAGCTCCACCGGGGGGGGGGGGTTGCACACACACGCACGCACGCACGCACGCACACGCATCCACCTCGGATGGCAGACCCGAGTGGGGGCATCGAGCCGCCAACTCCGCTTGTGACCACCCCCACCTCTCCGAGTTCATTCCGAATGCCCACCACCCAAAGTGGGACGCACAGCAACTCCACTCTTACACACAGCCCAATGCAACGATCCACACACCTCTTCGTGCGCATCAAAGGAATATTTTACAGAGCACGCGTGCCTTCGACGTGCACCTGGTGCCCACCGAAATGCCGCATTCTATTCCACCCTACACGCACACCGATCCCGATCCTGGACTGCCTTTGAAAGTCAGCACAGCAAATGATGCTGGGAGTGATGGTGACTGCGGTGGTGGTCAGTGGCCGTCGAGTGGCGACTTGCGCGCGCGCCTCTCCGCTTCGCACCCACGCACGTTCGTACTCCACCCCGTCCTTCGGCTTTTCTACCTTCGCCAGACGTGCGCATCTGCCGGATCAACCGGCTGGCCACTGGCAGCAAATAGGAACAGGGGGGCGGGCGGGCACTGGGGAGGGGTGTATCACATCGGAAGAAAGGGTAAGAGGGTGAGATAAACCGCTCAGTTGCGGCGCACACGATCACGTTCTGTAGTGGCGATTTTTTTACTTCCGGGTTTTTCCTGCTGTGAGGACTCATTTTCTCATTTTTTCATGACCAGCACACACGCACCCACCCGAGCCATCCAACCTGTTTCGTCGCAGCGGCTTTGCAGCACCCTGGTGCGCAGACCTAGAGCCTCGTTTCAACACCTCACCCCCCATCCTCGTTAAAGGTCTCCGTGGAGGTCCTCCGACGCGGCGGGGGCCGTGGCCGTGGCCATCATCTTTTCGACGAACGCCTTCATATCCTTCACGTTTCGGGCGTCGGTGTACTCGATCGGCGCGCCACCCGGCGGGACGAAGAACAGCGTCGGGTAGCCTGCAACCTTGAAGGTCTCGTGATCAAAATCGTTGTCCGCGGCATTGAACTTCGCGATGATGACATCGTCCTTTTCCATGGTTTTTGCGAGCTCCTCAAAGATTGGTGCAAGGTGCTTGCAGTGGCCACACCAGGGCGCGTAGAACTCGATGAACATGCCTTTTCCCAGTGAGAGATATTCGTCGAGTGTAGAGCCGACGATGGTCGTCAGCCCAGCCACTGTTGCAACCTCCGGAGCTTCCTCGGTGTGGAGGATGGACTCGATCTCGCCGTTCAGGGCCTTTCCGACAAACTCCTCGACGGAGGCGGAGGTATAGGCTTCGACAGCCGGCATGACGAAATGGCGCTGCTCGATGTCGACGACCAGCACCGGGTACTCGGTGCCCTCCTTCAGACCTAGCTGCTTGCCCACGCCACCGAACTTCGTGGCATCCACCCAGACAAAGACCACGCCCTTCTCGCGGAGCTGCTTTGCGGCAGCTCCGACCTCCTTGACCACGCTCGCGTGGGTGCTGGACGCTGGCTCGGTAAAGAGCCAACCCATCGGCCTGTGAAGCTTCCCGTAGTCCATATGGTTTAGCGGGCCAATCTCGTCGATGTACTTAAGCCTGGCGAGTAGCACGAAGTCCTTCATGTGCTCCATGCTGCTCACATCGCCAGTGTACACGTCGCGCAGGTCGTCGAAGTGCTTGAAAACGACCACCGTCTCCATCTCCTCATTTCCAGCAATGCTCGCGTCATTCACCATGGCGAACTTCACATTACTGCGCAGCGCGTCAGCCACTGAGGTGTGGGTCGCAGCAATCTTGGAGTCCGCAGAGGCAGTGAAAACAACGCAGAGTGTCTTGTGCGCCTTCTTCAGCTCCTCCAGCGCCTCAGCGGACTTCACCGTTGTCACAGACGGGCCCGAGTTGTTCTCCATGTACTCCAAGATCTTCTTGCTTGTGCGCTCGCCTTCGTAGTCCGCGGCGTACTTGCCGTTACGGAACACCTTGAGAGTCGGGTACCCGCTCACCTGGTACTGCTCCTGAAGTTGCTCCTCCTTGGTGCAGTCCACCTTCACGATCATCGAGGTCTCGGGCAGCTCCTTTGCTGCAGCCTCAAGCTCCGGCGCAAGTTTCTTGCAGTGGCCGCACCACGGTGCATAGAACTCCACGAGCACCAGCGGCGCTTTCTTCACCAGGTCGTTGAAGTTGGCTTCTGTTCCTACTTCCACTGTTCCAGCCGACACTGTAGGAACCGCCACGGCCAGCGCAAGCACGGCTACAGCCGCGATGAGAGTCACTGCCTTCATGGTGAGCAAACTTTTCCCCTCGTGGTGATAACCAAACCGATATTACTTCTGCGGGGTCCCAGCGCGCAGTGCCTCTACCCATCCACTCTCTCTTCCCCCCTCTCTCTTTCTCTCTGTGTCTTTGGCCGCCTCCGCCCACAAATCGAGCACAACGGTCGAAGAAGAGGTTGCAATTCGTGGGAACACCCAGCGCAGGGCCAGATCACTCTCTTCCTTGCTTTTTTGTTTGCGGCCCCCAGGAGACTAGGGGAGCGCCGGAAACCACCACTACGCGCCGCGGTTATCAGTCCACCATGAGGGCTGGGAATGTAGAAGTAGGGCCTCATCCAGGGGCTCCTCCGAGTGTCACCTCCGGTACGCCACGCGGAGGAGCAGTGCCTCACAGCAGTTTCTTCCTCTAGCCTGCCCTACTTTCCGTCCGCGGACTTCTTTCCTTCCCCAGATCCTTTTTCATCGCTTCACCCTGCCCAGCAGCATAGCTGCTCCTCAACACGCCGTACTTTTGTTCACTGATGCCGAGTCATTTCCATGTTGGTACGATGAGAATGTGGGTGGAGAGAGAAGCGGCTGCCCATCGTCACGGCTCACGATTTCGGTCGCCCACTTTAACGCTGTGGACCTCATAATCCCCCCCTCCCTCCATCCCACCATGGGCTCAAGAAGGGACGACTAACAGCGGTCAGCTGCTGGCACTCAACCACACACACACATTCACACAAAAGCACTCGAAAACGAAAAAAACAACAACAACAGCACTTCCTCAAAAAAACTCAAACAAAAGTTCCACTCTCTGCCTGCCCGTAGCCACAAGGTGAGCCGCTGCGTACCAGCGGCGGCCAGCAACGGTGGTCACCACGCCGTGTGACGGCGCGTTATCCTTCTCGCGCTTTTCTTTTTTGCAGTCTACTCCCTAAGTTCCCCTTCAGACAGCTTGGGGTGATGCCGATTGCATACATTTCGCTTGCTGTAGGGTAAATCACGCGGGGGCACCGGAAACCCCCTTTACTTACGGAAAACCTAAAAGTATCAGCTCAACACCTACCCACCAACTCACACAAACACAGAGAGCATGAGACCACAAAAGCGGAGGGCACCGGGAAGCGCCTCCGCAGCCTCATGGAAGAACCGGCTTTCGGCACCTAGGAGACCAGTAGCGAGGGTGAGGATGGTGGCGGTGGTGGGGGAGAGGTGCACGCCCCAACCTTCTCCTTTTTCACGCTGATGCCACATGCAGTACTCTTCCCCTCCCTGCAGAGGTAAGAGCAAGGCGACGCGCATGTCGTGTTGGCCGTTTGGCGACGCTGGGGGTGGGAGTGGTGAGGAGGGAGGGAGAGAAGCAGTGCCTCACGCCGCTTTCTTTGCCACGGAATCAACGTGTGCTGCCGTCATAGACCGCTCGCGAATCACCTGGTAGTTGAGACGAATGATCTCCATGACTCCGCTAATGTGAAAGGGCATGCCGTTTTCCTTGGCGAACTTCTGAACGATCGGACGAGCCGCCGGATAGCGGTAGCGAGGCATGTACGGGAACAGGTGATGCTCCAACTGGTACTGCATTCCACCAAAGAACCACTCAAAAAAAGGATCGGCACACTTCACGCCGCGGGTGGTGCGGAACTGATCACGAATGAAATTGTACGGCTCATCTGCCTCCAGAACCTCCTCGGTCTGGTGGTTGGCCGTGACCACGATGGCGACGAAGAAGCCGCCAATGATGATGCTCCCGATTGACACGCGCCACGGGAGGCACGCAAGCCAGATGTAGTTGATGATCAGCAGCGTGCGCTCCACCCAGTTGCGGCTCCCAAGAACGAACCCGATGGACTGCGACCGCCACGAAACGTAGAGCAGGGAGTACGCGAAGGGGTAGTACAGGTACTGGTAACGGCGGAAGGGGGTGTCCTCGTCGCTCGTGGGGTCCCATAGAAACAGAACCGGCTCGTTATGGATATCCGAGTCGTGGTACTTGCGGTTGGGAAATGTGTGGTGGGTGTTGTGCTTGTTCGACCACCACCTAAGGGAAAAACCATTGATCAGGCCGCCAAGAACTACGCCCAGCACGTTGGCGAACTTTCCCCGCGCGTGCCCAAAGTCGTGGGCGAGCCAGCCTCCCTGCTGCATTCCAAAGCCAATCAGAATGGTTGCGAGGATCGGATACGTGTAGCTGATCAGCGAGCCGATGACACACAACATCACCACGGGAATAATGTTCCGGGAGAAGTCAATGAACCAGTCCCGCTTCATCCAGCCCTCCGCCTCAAACTTTCGGCGCAGGACCTCAAAGTTCTTGGAAAGCTGCTCGCGCGGTGGGTCACTCTCCCGCACCGGAACCGCCTTCATCCGCTTCAGCTTCGCGATGGCCTCCTGGGAGTGGAGGGAGTAAAAGCAATCCGTTGCGTCCTTTTCGTGGAACTGGTCGCACAGTTGCGCCCCACCTGGGTGGGAGTGGCGCCAAACGGTGCAGTCGTACCACGCATCGTCGATACGAATAACGCACTTCGGCAGCGCCGTCTGATACTCGTGCGGGCGAATCAGTTCAAACACCATGATTCACCACCAGAAATTCGTTGTCCTGGATCGATGTAGCGACGGCGATGCGCGAGAGGCGCTACGCTTAATGATTTAGGTTGGGTTGTTAATCGGAGGCGCTTCCTTGGAGTGTGCGAGCCAGTGACAACAGGGTCGCTGTGCGATTGCGATGGCGAGTGGCGGTAACCCACGGACTTCGACCGCGGAGGGAGGCGAGGGTCGCGCGGGTGTGGACGCCCTACCCGTCGACACTGCGAAGCGGTGTCCAATGCCCTCCCCTTCCTTGGGCATGTGCGGGTGTGGGTGGGCCGGTGGCAGACGAGCGGGTGGGTGGCCGATATGAGAGTCCCTTCACGGGGAGTGGGAGCAGGTATGGGTCACTCCCAGGATGGCGGTAGCACCGACGGGTAGATGGACTTCCTGGGGCCAGCAACGATGAGATACCGAGCTGCCTGCCTCGCCCCCCTCCCTCAAGGAACGCCACCTCACGCACGCCCTCCGCCGGCGCTACGCCCCCCCCCTTACCCGCGATGATTGAAGCGGTAGGGGGCCTACGAGGACCGTTCCAGAATGAGCCCGCTCCGAATGGAAGCTGAAAGCGAGTCGCACAGGGCCTTCAGGTGCTTGTTCTCTCGCTCCAGGCGCTCGCACTCACCGTGCTGTGTGGAGAGGCGCACCCGGAGGCTCTGCTCGTACTCTTCATGTTCCTCACACTCGGTGACGTACTGCAGACGTAGCTCCTCGATCAAACTCCCCAAGTGCGCCTGCTCCCTTTCCGAGGCCTTAAGCCGGCAAAGGAGCATCGTCCTCTTAGCACGGTCGTCACATGAGCCGAGGGCACTCGTGCAGCCCCCGCCGTCGCCCTCATCCACCGATCTTTCGCAGGCTGACCGAGCCTCCTTCAGACCCTCCAGCAAGCTGCGATTGGTGGATTTGATGGCCTCGAGCTCCCCCTGCAGTACGGCGCGCTCGTGCTGCATGGCGCAGATGCACTCTTTCACCTCAAGCTCCTGCGCAGCATGCAGCTCCATGAGGCGCTGCTCCGCTTCCAAGCGAAAGCGGCAGGCGCGCTCCCTTTTTAGGTCCACCACGCACTCTAAATCCGCGATTTGCCGGGACCACATGGCGATGCACGTTTCGCGCTCACGCGTCAGCTCGCGCACCGCTCGAAGACTTTCTTTTGTGGCCCCCATGCCGCCCTCCCCTTGCTTCTTGGCGCACTGAGCGGTCAGGCGTATTTCGTCCAGAAGGCACGCCACCTTGGTTAACACGACGATGCGACGCACGCGCTCGTCCGAGGAAGTCTGACTGGACTTGCTGATTTGCGACTCGAGCACGGCTATCTGATGGTCTGCCGCGGCCAGGAGCTTGTCGGCGCTTGTGATCTCCGTGGTGTACTCCGCCTTGTCCAGGTGGTGGTCCGTGCCGCGGAACTCTTCCTCTAGCAGCATGCTCAGCATATAGGAGTGGTCCTCGGCTTCCCGTTGCCGGCTCTCAGAGGCTTCCAGGTCTCGCCCAGCCTTGTAAAGAGTCTGCCCTGCCTCCACAATGGCACGGCGCAGCGAGGCCAGGTCGCCGCAGCACGACGACATCGTGAAGGCAGCACTGTTGCTACTTGACCTACTGTTCCCACTCCTACTATTTGCTCCCAGTCAAGTTTTACCGACACGGAACAGATCCGTGCCTTACCAGACCCCCTCCCCCAGGCCTCTCGGCACGGCGTCCACCGAAGCACCGTGAGGGGGGGAGACAGGAAAACTGCCAGTGCAGAGGGAGTACCAGCAGCCAGGACACCGTGGTGCACCAGGCTGTGGTGACCCCAGCCTCCCCCATCGCTCATCTTTCTCGTTTCGCCTCTACCTCTGAAGGAATGCTGTGGGTGGAAGACTGCGTTCGTGGTCTGCTAGCTGTCGGTGCACGCCTCAACCACTGATGCTGCCGTCGGTGCCGTTGCGACTCCTCCTCTTCTGCAGTGAGATGGCGTAGTGCGCCCCCAGCAGCCGCCGCCGGCACTCAACCACATCGAACACTCCATCGTGCTTCACCCACCCGAGGTAGTCGTGGGTGAGGTCCATCGAGCTGTCGGTCAGCCGATTGAACTGTCGGAGGGCGTCGTTAACAAAAGGTACGTGGCACTTCCCAAAGTCCATGAGGAGCACGTGGCCGTCGTTCGCAACGTACTTGACGGCACTATTGAGGAGGGCGCGTGCCTCGGTCTCCTTTCGGTTGAGCAACTCGTTGCGGATGATCACTGTGTCGTAGCACTTGAAGTCCGGAAGAAGCGCCTCTTTCCGTTCCACCAGTGCAAACGTCACCTCGCTGCCCACCCAGCGATGGTCGTTCTTTGTCATGAAGTCTAGAGTCATCGCCCGGCGCCTCTCTGCTTGCTCCGCCTCCGGGAGTGACTCATCGAGTTTGTAGCGCCCATCGTCGTGCACGCGGGCCTCCACCATGAACTCGACGCGCACCGCCTTCGACATTTCGTAGAGAGCCACGTCACGGTCGTCGGCGATCTTGGGAGTGAGATCGAGGACTTTGGCCCGACAGTACCGCTTGTACATGTGACGAAGCGACCCGTAGATGCGAGCCTGCGGAATGGCGCTGATGGCCATGAACAGCACTACCGACCCAACACAGGCGGCGAAGAACCGGTTTCGGCCTCGCACAACGTCCGCATACTTGCTCTCCGAGATTTTCACCGACTCGTACGAGTTTCGCCCATCTCGGAGAAGGCTAAGCTGTGAAAAATCCAGCCGCGGCTGGGCGGGTCCACTTTGAGCGACGCCGACATCGTTGACGCCAGCGGGACTTTGCTCGCTTGTTGCCATGCAGGACGGCTATCAGGCTTTCACGATGCACCTGCGCTATTCCGATGGCCGAGTACGTTCACGGCCACGTCGCCACATGCGCTCTCTCTCTCTCTCTCTCAGCAATGGCGCACCATGGCGCGGCCTGAGTCGGACAGGTACGCCAGTGTGATGGAGGCAGGGAGGGACAGAATCCCGCGGGGCTACCAGCGGCCACATCGCAGGGGGCGCTCGGGTGGAAGGAGGTGCGGAGATCGATTGGGGTGGGCAGCAATACGCGGCCGTATCAGGGGGAACTGCCCCAGCCCACCTTCCATCCTTCACCCCCTCCCACTC
>PGOM01000025.1:278340-289566 GCA_002921335.1 Paratrypanosoma confusum | reverse complement strand
ATCGTCCCCGCCGAACCTTGTAACAATTCACGCGACGCGGGAGTCGTGAGGCATGGCTGAATGCAGACCAACATGGCCAGCTTTTGCCATCAGTCTGATGTGATGTGGCGATCGTCGGGCTCCCTCCCGGGGGATCTTGGATCGTATGCAAACTGCTGCGGCGAAGGGACCTCGGCGGAATCCACCGATGAGCCGATGGATGGCTCTCAGTTCTGTGTGGTGTTTCCGACGGTGCCGATGTGGGGAAGCTCTCGCCTCCTTGGCTACTGCCTCCCAGTCGCTTGCACGCTACAGGAGATCGCGCAGCACGTTATTGACGATCCGAAACTCAATGCCACCTTCCAGCTTTCGCCGTACGTTGACGATGCCGACCAGCTGCAGCGGTTCTTCGCGTGCCAGCGACTGGGAGCAGGCGCACCTGCACAAGTCAGCCGTGCGGTGCCGCTCGGCATCCTAGTGCTTGTCTTCGTCGTTGTGCTCTGCGCCACGGTGTATGACCGCTGGTGGCAGATCACCTCACGCAGTGTCCCCTTCGAAACGCTGAAAGTGAGCGCCGATGGGCGGATCGTGCGCGTGCTCTGTCCGCCAACCATTTCTCCATCAGGTGCTGATGCGCTGCAAAGGAGATCCGCACCGGTGGCATTCACGACGGCGGCAAGCCGGGAACAAAGACCTCCGAGCGGGCTTCGAAAGCACCCTGGGAGAAGCGATGGCAGTGTGGGCGGTGGGGATCCGCTTGCCGCGGCAGGTACACATCCCGCGCCGCGGGCGATGGGGGATATTTCGGCTGCCGCAGCCCTGCAGCTGGACGGTGGGTCCCCACTGTCGTGTGGGGTGAGCACGGGCTTCTCCACCGCAGATCCTTCGCAGACGACGAGCTGCTACTCGGAGCAGGAGCGGTACGGCGAAAACGATGAGGACGCGGATGAAGACGCACTGCAACAGCGTCAACTGAGCATGTCCAGGAGGCGCCCTGAGCCCTCACGGCGCCCTCCGCAACCCGCGCTTCCCCCAGTAGTACCCTGCAAAGATGGCCGTTGGAGCAAGGGGATCCAGCAGCCGGAGTCTTCCGACATCCTTGACGAGTCGGGCGACGGCTCCGGCAGCTGCAGCGCCACCGACCATGCCTGCGGTCGGCTGGAGGAGCCGCTGCTCCAATGATTCCACGGCGTCACGGTGCTCGATGGAGAAGCTCGTGAATCCCATCCTCGTCGGCCGCTAACAACGCGACGATCCTTTTCATGGGCCTCTCTTCTCATACGGCATGAGAGGCCACGGCGCTGCGCGAGGCCTGCGACAAGGCAGGGCCGTGAACGCCGCCGGACGTCTTGGAGTGAGTATGGTGCGTCGGTGATCATGCGGAATAGGCAGATGCAGCGTCTCTACGCCGAGTTCCCAGTGGTTCCAGACTTCCGATCTCTGGTGAACCGGACGGTGCTGTGCCTGTCGCTGATTAACAGCTTTCGCAAGTGGCGCTACTACCCCCGGGTGGACGCCAACCTCAACGTCTTCAACAGTCTTCGCGTCTTGTCGTGGCTGTGGATCACCCTCTTTTCAACGTTCTGGTACGCGCAGCAGGTGCCTTCGCTGCACAACGTGGGCACCCGCCGTGCCTCTGTGCTCTACGCTCCGGTGGAGAAGGAAGTTGTTGGCACCTTTGCCATCAGCACGTTCCTGGTCATCTCCGGATTTCTGACGATGCACCGGCTTGTGGCGGCGGATGCGGCGGCGCAGCGGTCCCCCTCAGCGGTGGTGCGGGCTCGGTCACGACGGTGGTGGCAGCGTGTGCGTCTCAGCGCCGTGTGGTACGCGAGGTTCGTTGGCGCGCGCTACGTGCAACTGCTGCCCGTATCGTTCGCTGTGTTCTTCATCGTCCCCTCCGCGCTCGCGGGGCTCGGCGACGGGCCGTTCTGGCAGCTGTTTCGCGATGCGCCCGTTCTTCAGGGCAACTGCCGGCGTGTGTGGTGGGCGAACCTCCTGCTCATCAACAACATCGTTCCCCTCACCGAGGCGGAGCGCTGCTTCCCGTGGGCGTACTTCGTGGCGCTCGACTTTCAGCTCGTGGCGTTCGCCCCGCTCGTGCATATGCTCTTCAAGAACTTGCGAGATCGCTGGTTTGCTGCGGTGGTGCTCGTCATGTGTGTGCTGAGCTTGGCGCTGCGGTACGTGGCGCAGCGGTGTGAGCCGCTTCTGCTCTACGACCCGCGTGCGGCCTCGTACCTCTCTCTCCAGCTCAGTGCGGTGCACTGGTATCCCCACCTCATGGCCACTCCTTTTCTTGCGGGAAGCTCGCTGTACCTCGCCTTCGCCGGCGTTCAGCATCGCTGCGCGCTGCTGAAGATGTTCGGCCCCGATCTGTTTCTCATGATCCACCGCCTCCCCATGGTGGTGGGCGTCGAGGACCGGGCCAGCTACTGGCTGCTAAAGCGGTTGCAGTCCCAGCGGTTCCGGATGACCTCGACCTGGTTGGGCTTCGTCTTACTCGTCGCATGCATCGTGTCCTCGTGGGTCGTCCACCGCGACGAAGTATTTGGCGCGCCGCGGACTCAGTGGGCGCAGCTCTTCACTGTGGTCGTGCTGCTGCCGTGGTGCGCAGGCCTCTCCCTGCTGACGCTGCCGCTGCTGTTCGGGTATGGCGGAATCTTCCGCTCCTTTCTAATCCACAGGATGTGGTGCGGACCTTCGCGGCTCGTGCTCGTCGCGTACCTGATGTGCCCCGTGGTGATGGGATACGCCAACGCCCGCAGCTACCAGCCGCAGACGATGCAGTTCACCCTGTTCCTCGCTCAGTGGCTTGGGTACTCGGTCTTGATCTTCATCGTCGCGTTTCTTTTCCACATGTTCATCGAGCGTCCCTGCCTCAACCTCAGCTCGAAGGGTGACTTCTGAGAGAGGCATGCCTGGGCCGGTGCGACGGCACGCGACCGACGTTTTCTGCCCCCTACCACCCACGCATTCGCTATACCCCACCCTCGGGCTACTGCCACCGCTGTATCCTTTTCTTCTCTCTTCTCCCCCTCCCCCCTCACCACCACCCTACGTCTACCTCCCCGTGTGCTCTGCGCGTGACACCGAAACCCTGTCACGGGACGAGCGGCGCAGGTTGTTGCACATATGACACTCTCTCAGCCCGGATGATCGAGAATGGCGTGAGGGGAGCGGGAAGGGGGGCGGGAGCGACGTGGGCCGCTAGACTGACCTCTCAACGAATTGCATGGTCGATCCACGCAGTACACGCCTCTCCTGCTTCTTCGGCGTCGTGAGCACATCGTAAAGAGGCGGAGACCGGGCACTCCAGTGGGCGAAGTTCGGAGACCAGACAGGCAAGGGGCTGAAGGGCGATGAGGGACATCCTTCAAAGCTTCCTCGATGCAAGCGCCGTTAGCGGGGAGTGGAGGGCAGCCGTGGAGGCGATGAACGCTGCGCGCCGTACTGTGACTGCAGACGTTGGCGACACCCATTTTGCGTTGCTTGCGCGCATCTTAAGCGAGAGCGGCCAGTGGTGCCGTGCCCTAGCATGGTGTTGGGAGATGCACACCACTGCCGAGGCGGGGGCCGCACCGGCTTTCCCGAAGCTGTGCTATGAAGCCGCCCGAGGAGCTGCAGTGGCTGGTGCGTGGCCGGCTGCCCGCCAAATCCTGAATCTCTGCCCCACTACTGACGGGAAGGTCGCCGCTGATGCGAGCGAGGAGGAGGAGGAGCTAGTTCGCCAGCGGTTGCGCGCCATGCGCCCCCTGTGCCGTCCGGGCGAAGTGGCTATGCTCGCTCCCGGCTCAGCGGTGATCAAGTCACGGAGTGGCGTTGGCGACTCAGTGGCTGGGTCTCGGGGCCCAACCTGTGGCACTGCAGCGGTGACAAGGTTGCCCTATTCGCCGTCTGGGAAGGCATATGAAACGAATCTGACTCTCACGAGCATTCTGCGCCATCCAAAGGACCGGACTAGCTGGATCCGTGCCATTGGTGTGTTCCAAAGAAACCCCTCGCTCGTAAACGTGGTTAGCGCTAACATCCTCCTACAGCTTCTGGCCCGCCAGGGGAGGCGGTGCGAGTGCGTGGCGCTGCTGGAGGAGGAAATGCCGCGCCTGGGAATCGAGCCTAACGGCGTCACCGCTAAGACTGCCGCGGAGACCGCCTGGAGCATGCGGTCGCCGGAGCTGTGCCACACTCTTCTACGCTCCAAAAAGCTTACGGCAAGCTTAGGAGTGTCAGCTGCTGTCCCAGTGGTACTCGCACTGGATGCCACTGGGGAGGTGGAGTCATGCTTCGAGTGGTGGCGCCGCCTGTCGCCAACCTCGGAGCTTCGCCAGAACCTCAAGCTCAGCAGCTACGTGGCGGTGTGTCTCTCGCGAGGTGGCCGTTGGAGGGACGCACTGGAGGCGTTCGACTATTCATATGGCCATGACTGGGCACTAGCCACGCTGTTCGCTCTGCGTGCGATGCGTGTTGCCGGTGCCTGGGAGCAGGCTACGGCGCTGTTTCAGCAGCATCGGGCGGTGCTGCTGTCCAACTCGTCACTCTACGCTGACGCAGTGAAGGTTCTCACAGAGAAGACGGCCACCTCATGGATCCCACGAGAAGCCTTTGACTCAGTTTCGGCACTGGCGAAGTCGGTTGTCCCGCGCACGTGGCGTGCACGCGATGTAGCTCCTCCATCACCGCCCCGGTGCAGCTTCTCGGATCCTCCACGTGGGGAGACCGAATGAGTTCGCGGAAGCGTAGGTGCCTCGTCAAAGCAAGGGAGCTCGCGGCACCGTCGTGCCACTTCTTCAATACCCCAACGCCCCCCCTCGTGTTCCCGCGTGGTGAGCTTCCCATAGGGGTGGCTCTTGGACAGTGGGTGTGAGGTGGGGCTTGGAGCCTCGTCGTTCCCAGCCACTTCCGCACACAGACCTGCAATCCCCTGCGTTACCGCACTGTTCTCGTGACATTGCTGGGTGCTTGTCAGCCCGTCTGGGTCGGGGACGTTAGTTGTAGCTGGGCGTTGTAGGTGCCTCGTCACATGGAATGTTTCCACACATCTAGCCGCGCCACAAATTCAACGACACGTCGCCTTGAACGCCGCACCTTTCCACATTCCCTTGATCATCCTTTTGCACCGCTACTGTTCCTTTTCTCGTGGTGTGTAACGCGGTGAGCTTCAGTGCGGGCGGTGATCGCTTGGAATTACAACGCCATCGATTGTTAGCGAGATCGTAGTGCAGGCCAACTCTGCCCATTCTCCCATTGGCCCCCCCCCCTCCTTCCCACTCCTCTTCCTCCTGTCAGTCTCCCTGCACCGCTTGGTTCCTCTCTGACTTCAAAGCCTTCACCCAATTCACCACCCCCCTCCTGGCCACGCCAGGGGCAGCATCCGTGTGCTGTTGTGGGGCGCCTTGAAGTCACAACTCACTGTGGCCCCAGCTGAGCGCTGGGTGTTGTTCACGGTTCTGCGTCGTAGCACAGCGGTAGGATGCAGTTTTTCGTGCCTTTGTCCCTAGTGGACCGCACTAAAAAAAAATCGAGAAAGAATGAGGATTCATCTGCCGCGTCAGACACGGGCGCCGTACGGCAGGAAAAGAAACTGGAAAAGGAACGCCGCCGGCTCGAAAAGAAGGAGAAGAAAGAACACGAGAAGAGGGCGAAGCTGCTGCCACGGGAGCGGGGAGACTCACCCTTGACTTCCATTGGATCACTGTCGTCCTCCAAGGTCACCCGTAGCTCCAACTCTGTGACCACACACTCGGCTGCGTCTTCCTGTAGCAGGTCGCATTGGAAACGTTCGGTCGACACTGAGAACGGAAGTCTCACAAGCTTGAGTGGCCTATCCAGTCTAGACAGGTCCTCGCAGGCGAATCGCAGTCAGCATGCTGGGGGCAGCGTGCCGAAGCGGCCGCCGCGAACCTCCCTCGCCGCCTCGCAGATGGATTGGGGTGAGCCTTGTGTGTCACCCCTTCCACTTTCTCGCCGAGTTCCACCAGGCAGCTCGCCGAGGGCTGCTCCGACAGTACCGGCGAGCCGTCCCTCAGCTCCGCCACTCGCAGACTTGCGCTTAAGCTGCCTTCAGACCTGCTACGTGGATTCACCACGCGCCACGGGCCCCATGGAAACGTTACCGCTGGAATGTGCCGACGTGACTGTACCACCAACGCTGACGGATGAGCTAGCGCTGCTTTGGAACCACCTCAGCAACATTGTTGCCGACTACAGAGCCCGCGCAGTGCCGTGGGACACGTTCTTCGACCCGCAAATGTTTAGCATTCCCAGGCGGAAGAAGGAGTTCCTCTCGCGGTGCAACCTTAATCTTCCTCAATACAGCGCTAACTACCTCGCAATGTTTTATGGCGTGGTGCTGACCTTTCTGTTTTTTGCCAATCTTCCATTTTTTGTCACAATGTTCGTCAGCTGCCTTGTCATTCACATTGAGGAACGCCGCATTCGCCTGCAGCAAGCTTCACCGGGAGGCTGCGCCGTGGGCGGTGTTTCAGCACCTTCACGGGACTCCCAGAGCCCCAGGAAGCCACTGCAGTGCGTTCGGCCAGTCTCCAGTCAGGTTAATGCCTGCGGCCCAATGCGAGATTCGCTGCAGTCGTCAAAGCTGGCCACGTCGCTGGACGACCTGCGAGAAATGTCGGTTAGTGCGCTGGCGAGGAGTGGGTCTGATCCACTGAGCCACTTTCTACAAAGCCCATCGAGTGACGCAAACGAAGCCCTCAGCGAGGATGAGCTTTTTGAAAGTCCCGAAGCGGTACCGCAGGTGCCATCAGTCGCAAAGACCAGCGAATATGCTGCAACCTTTCTTGGCTACCGCATCACCTACAGGCAAATGGCCGACCTGCATGTCATGATAGCAGTGTTTCTCTTCTGCTTCTTCGACGGTCTGACGACGCTGCTGTGGGTCGCGGTCCTCGGTGCTCTCTCGGTACTTCCGCACGCCATGATGCGAAAGCCTGTGCTCTATGATGATGAGGAGATGGAAAAGACGAGACCAAAGCTGGTGCAGCGCCTCATCACAATGGTCATTCTCATCCTACTCTACCTGGAGGGAAAAGATGACGACGAGGATCGGGCGAAGCAGGGCGCCGCCGCCGGAGCCCATTACGCCTCACCGACGCACTCTCCATCGAATGCCACTCCACGGCTGTGACGGTTTTTGCCGGGGAATCTCACTGTGGTGAAACTAACTCCACTGAAGAAGATAGTGCCGTGCCCCTTGTGAGGCACCCACGACCGCAATAGGCCCTCTCTTGCGAGCAGGTTGATGGCGGTGAGATTGCTTTTTAGCTTCAGGGCTTTGAGTATTGGTCCCGGTGCTACTCCCATGCCAGTGCGCGGGCACCACGAGTACCAATGTTACCCCCTCCGTAGCTGGTGTGGTGGGTCACGCGACGGGTCGTGTGGTACCACCAGCGGCGACGGCAACGACGGTGTGGGTCGCCGGGAGCTATCTGGGCACTGGCTATGTCTATCTGCTTGTTTGTGTCCGCACATGGTGAGGTGAGTATGGTGCCAAGTGCGTTCTTCTGTATGTGTGTGTTTGTGCATTTACCCTTCTATGTGTGCTAGTCCCTGCGTTTTTTATGGGGCCTATGCTTCCTGGGGACCACTGGCCGAAACGCCGGCCACGCCGCCCCTCGTGGTGGCCTCCACCAGGCTGCGAGTGCCACGCCAGCCAGCCAACGACTTCGCCACATTCTTCACCACCGCCACCACGGTAGTTGTGTTGCGCCGAATTGTGGTCTCAGAGCTGTATGCGAGCACTCGTAGCCTAAAAAGTTTTCCCACCGCGTTCCCTCAGCGCCCACGGCTTACCCTCCCCGCCGCCACATTATCTCTCATCCCCCCCCCCTTCCTCACTCCCTTGACTGAACGCCGTTCGGCTGCTACTGCTGCTCTTTCCTTCTCTGTAGCCGTTGAGAATGCACTCCACATCCCTCCCCGTCCTGCCCCTCTCCCCCCCTTCATAGCCCCCTTACAAGGGCCTGCTTTGGTGATGACGAGGGTGGCGGAGAGGTGCAGCTCGCGCTACGGCTGAAGGTTGTGGTGGTGCCGGTGTCATGTCTTTGTGCCGTCGCACGTGTCTCTGTCCGGGGACAGGTGCTTGCTAACGCTGTTAGCGACGGAGCCAAAGGCTGATCCGTAGCACATAGTAATATTGCACTTCCCCTCCCCCCCCCCTACGGTGTACTGCATGGTGGCGCGCCACAGACCGTGTGCGTGCGTTGTGGGTGGGAGTGAGGAAGGGAGGTACTTCGCGGGCGGGGTGGAGGAGAATGGCTCTGTCCCTCGCTGCCCACATTCACATCTGCACGTGCTCACAGAAACGCCGAGGTGCCAAAGTGATCCACTTCCCTCTACTCCACGCCGTCCTTGGTGTACCACAGCGATGTTTCGGCGTGTTTTCCATCCGTCGGCGGCCTTTATGGCGCTCCCGGCGATGGTGACGCGCAATGCTAGCACGACTCCGATGCCGTCGACGCCGGCGGCGAAGCAGTTTTCGGAGCTGAAGGGGCAGGCATCGACGCCGGTGCTGGACCAGCTTGTCGGGTACTACGTCAATATTCAGTCGCGGAAGATGTACTACAAGGACTTCCTGCGCATTGAGCATCAGGCTGTGCGGTGGGCGTTTGCTGACATCCGTAAGAACAGCGAAGCGCTAGCGCATGGACTTCTGCAAAGCGGTGTCCGCCCCGGGGAGCGTGTGCTGGCGATTCAGCCCTGCAACTGCGAGACTTTTGTAATGCAGCTGGCTTGCGCGAAGATCGGCGCGCTGCTTGCCGTGGTGCCGCACTTCGATATCTCCGCGGACAAGCTGCGTTTCTACCTGAACGAGTTCCAGCCGCGCCACCTTATCGCACGCGAGTGGATCGTCGTCCCTGAGATGAAGCAGGGCGAGCTCGTGGAGCGCAACATGCACTTCTGGGACATGATCTACAACGTCATCCCCGAGCTTGGTCTGTCCTACCCGGGTCAAAAGTTCCAGTGGGTGCATTCGCAGGAGTTTTTCTTCCTGAAAAAGGTCATCATCACCGACCACAACATGAACCTCCTAGGTGTGACGCCGATGCGTAAAATGCTCGTGTGGGGCCCGTTCTCCTACTACGAGCAGCGTCTCCGGCGCCTCTCTGCCCTGCTTCACCCGGATGACCCGATTCTGGCACTCGAGGACCGGCACCCCGCTGCGGAGGACAAGTTGCATGTGGTCTTTTCCCACCGCAACTGTGTCAACGCTGGATTCATGTTTGCACAGCTCGCTGGCCTCATGGCGGAGACACGCTTCGGAGTGATGCCCAACCACCACATCGACCCTGTGGGCTCCATCATTGCGCCATTCGCGGCGCTTACGTCAGGGGCGGTTCTGGTACAGTTGCATAGCGACCTCTTCACCGACGACCACGCCATCAACATCATTGAGAAGCTGTGCGTCGAGGAGGTCCAGGGCATTCTGGGCCGTAAGGCGGATTTTGACATGATCCTCAAGCACGCTGGCAACTTTGATGCCGACCAGTACGAGCACCTTAAATGGGTGGCGCTGTTCGAGGACGCGACCGAACCCGCAGCGTCCAAAGACTACCTTCAAACCCTGGCCACTGCGCTCGGTCTCGATGACGTGCTGGTCTTCCGCGGTCCGATCGAAAGCAGCTTCCTGCTCTCGTGGCGGACCCTTGCCAAGGGAGACCAGGGCATGGTGCCCCATGCGGAGGCCAAGATCGTCGGTGATCGCGGCACGGCCGACGCAAAGATCTTATCTAAAGAGACCCGTGGAAACCTAAAACTGAAGGGTCCTCACATCAGTGCCTCGTACTACAACAACGCCGGCTTGCTAACCGAGATGGTTGATGAGCGAGGCTATACGTCGACTAGCCGTGAGGCCATTATTGATAGCAATAACATTCTCCACGTGAAGGAGACGCAACTCTACTAGTGCAGGACGTGCAAAAGTGAAGGAGGGTCTTGCGGCTGACATGCGACGTAAGGCTCGGTGCCCGATCGAAGGGGAAATACCCTTGCGGACATTTGGAGGAGTGTGTACCGTAGCTCTAATGGATGGGAGGGGGAGATTGAGGGTGTGGCAGATCCGGCTTCCTCGGTGTTGGCCCAACCACTTGAGATCGTTCCACGGTGAATAGTACCGCCTGTGGCAGCTTTTGAATGCAGTTATGGTGATGAACGGTGGTGCAGCGGCTTGACTCTGGGTCTGGATAGCAAGTAGCAAAAAGAGGGCTGAATGGGTGTGGGGACAGGGATGGGGGGGGGACAGTTGCCGTAGGATGTGAGCATGCGTGCGTGTCACCCTCTGGATGCGTTGGTGGGTGTGCTTGTGCGTGGGAGGGATGAAAAAGTATTATCTCAGGCGGGTTCTCGCAGGGAAGGTGCGCGGGCCACACGGTGACAGCGGGAGCGTGGGAGGCACGGTTGCGCGTGTGCTTACGCGAGTGTGTGGGAGGGGCGGGTGACCAGTGACGTAGCCGGCGGACGTGCGCCGGAGGGCCCACCGGGTGACACGGTCAGCGCCGTGGGCGGTGGCGGCGCGGAGCCGCACTGCCGTAACGGAGGAGTTGGGGGGGCGACTCAAACAGCCGCTGGGCCCACCCGCCCCCGCTCCCAATACTTACACCACCCCTCTGGCGCACCAGCAGCACGCTCAGACGTCCCACGGCTGCTTTACTGTGTCTTCTTGCGGCGCAGCGAGCGAGGCGGGGAAGGAGGGACGTGGCAGTGGCTGGGGGTGCACGAGAAGGGCTCTGGCATGGAGATGGTGTCCTACGCTTCGTGTGTTGTGCGTTTGTGTGTGGGTCGGGGAATGTGGGTGCCGCACGTGATGCGATTAGGGGGTGCGTTAGCGTGTTGTGGGGAAGCGAGGAGGCTCGCCGGCCCGGGTTGGTTCGGTACGTGGGTGCGCCGTATGACGGAGAGGGGAAGGGGGGGGGGCGGGCTGCTGCTGCTGCTGCAGGTGTGGCAGCGAGTGGGGTGGGGTGCGGGGTGCCGCCAGCGGCGCGGTGGGGAAGACAACGGCGTCGACTCCGAAGCGCTGGGGCCGCTGCGGGACTTCGGTGCGCACCGCGGCCTCGCCGGAGGGGTGCGGTGGGTGGTGGCCCGTCGAGAGCACCGAGTGGCAAAAAAAAAAACAACCAACAAAAACTGACAACAACTGCGACATGTCTCGTGTGCGTTCCAGCTGCTCCTCCTCTCGACCACCTTACCGACGCACACGCCGCTGGCTCAGCCCGGCCATCTTCCCCCCCCCCC
>PGOM01000025.1:167087-180825 GCA_002921335.1 Paratrypanosoma confusum | reverse complement strand
GTGTGTGTGTGTGTGTGTGTGTGTGTGTGTGTGTGCATTGGAGGGCGTGGGGGTGGGTGGCTGGGACTACTGGTGGCCGGTAGAGGCAGTGGCGCCGGGGTCGCCGCAGGAGCCGCTGCGGGTGCCGTTGGCGTCGCCGTCCCGACGTGCCGCGCCGCTGCCGGTGACGGGCGACGGGGTGCCCCGCGCGGACCGCGGCGCCACCACGGCCACCAGCCACCAGTAGGCCACCACCGAACCACTCCTTCACGCCCTCGCCGTGGCCCACGCGCTCCCTACCGACTCAAGAAGCGTGGCCCATTGAGCCGCCACGACACCGCTGTGCCCCCCCCCCACACACACACTCTGCCCAACTCTCCGCGCACTGCCAGTGGCGGTGAGCCAGAGTGGGAGCTGTCAGCGGAGGGACGGGCGGGCTGAGGGTGGAAAGGGTAAGGGAGGGTAGGAGGAAGCAGGGAAGACGGGTGAAGGGGGGGGAGGGGGGGGGGAAGCGCATGACGTCTGCGGGGCCACGGGCCTGCGGCATCACAACCCCGTAATCGGCGCAGGGTGCTGCAGGTCGCTCGCACGGACGACGACGGTGACGGCGACGACCCCGCCCCCCTCTCCCAATTGGCAATGCTGGAGCATCTGTGGGCGGTGGTCGACGCGTCGCGGGCGAAGCGCAACGAGGTCGAATTCCCGTGCTTTATCTTTGGCCAGCAGATCTGCAATGGGGATGAGCTGGTGGCGGCACTGAAGCGCTTCTACCTATTCACGTATCGCACGGGGTACGAGCCCCTGCCGCGCTCGTACCTCACGACCGACAAGGGCTGGGGCTGCCTCGCGCGGGCGTCGCAGATGATGCTCGCGCACACGCTGAAGCGGCACGCGCCGGAGGAGTTCTCGCTCGAGCGCTTTAGCGACACCCCCAGCATGCCGTTTTCCATTCACCAGCTCGTGTCGGGGACGCTGGACAACCAGTCCATCTTCCGCGGGGTCTACTGGTCGCCGACGCAGGGGTCCAAGGCGATCAAGCACGCCGTGAACTACGCGATCCAGCAAAACCACCTGAAGAAGCGCATGGAGGTCGTCATGGCCGCGAACGGCGCCATCAAGCTGATGGAGGTGAACTATCTGCTGGAGGAGTCCATTCCGCTGCTCCTGCTGGCACCCATCCGCACCGGCTGCGAGCGACGCATCACGCAGAGCACCTTCTCGGCCATCGAGTACCTGATGCGCTCCCGCTTCTGCGTCGGCGTCATTGGCGGCATTCCAAACCGCAGCTACTACATCATGGGCGTGTCGGGCCAGCAGTTTCTGTATCTTGACCCGCACTGCCTCGTTCAGGAGGCGATGCTGCCCAGCAACTGGACGCAGCTCACGCGGACGCTGATGCCGCAGGCTAGTGACCTTCACAGCGTTCGCTGGGACCGCATCGACTCCTCCATGTGTATCGGCTTCTTTCTGCCTAACGAAGAGAACTGGGAGGAGCTGCAGAGGCACATTGAAGATGTGAAGTCCCATAGCTCGGAGATCTTCCTCTTCCTGGACCCCACAGAGAAGACACCGACGGTCGACTCCAGTGAGATGTTCCACTGGGACACCGGCATGGACGATGCGGTGGAGGAGATCGGCAGCAGTCGCTGAACGGCCTCCACGTTCACCACCACCCAGCGAAAATCACAACGATAACCACCAACCACCCCCGCCGCCTCTACGGCACCCTGTCGGAGATTCATCCCGTGATTCGCGCACCCGGCACACACCATCGTCCCTCGGAATATCTTGCCACCATCTCAGAGCCCGCCCCTAGTCCCTCCCTATGACCCCCCCCCGGAATTGCTCGTCGCTCGTTACCTACACGGCCTCCCACCCCCACTCTTCCTCACCCACCCCACTAGCACCACCACCCGCCACTGCCTCCGAAAGCAATCAACTGTGAGTATGTCCACCATCGCGCCGTTGCCTCTACACAAATAAAAAGCAGTCGGGGTAGCTTGACAGGGGTTCGCGGAAGAATATGAGGTATGAGTGGGGTATCCTCGATGGGGGTAATTTTTCAAGGGGAAATGAGGGAAAAGGTAGGGAAGGGGGAGGAGGTGGGGGCATGGTGGAGGGCTCGAACATGAAAGTAGAGGTCGGTGCTGCTGCGGTGAGAAACAGCCGCATTCCGATCGATGTGGCGGTCCTGTCTGACCAGCACAGCGTGTGTCTCTACCACGTGCGTCACAGGCATGTGCATGTTCCCTTGGCCGGAGCAGTCAGTCGGTTTCCCGTGGTTGCCGCTGCCACCTCTCCCCTCCCCCCTCTCTTCTCCCTCCTCACCCTCCCCCTTCAATAGTGAAAGCAACTACCGTAGCGTGGTTCGCTTGTCAACGTGCCCGCTGCGCATCCACACACCCAGCTCTCACCAATCTCTCTTCCACCCTCCCACCGAGCCGGTCTTGTAGTTGAGAGAGCATTGATGATGTGGCCGAGGATAGGAGGCAGATAGAGGAATCGCGTCCTAGCCTCGTTCCTACCCTCCACGCACCGACACAACACCTATTCCGCTGGTGGCTGGTGCCGCGGTGTGATTTGGGCGGCGCCTCTTGCCCAGATGCCACGGGCACTGCAACCTTCTCGATGCGAGTGTTCATCTGGAACGAAAATGGGAGAGGGTCCTTTTACTAGACGTAAGAGGGAGAGGGAGAGGGGGGGGGGAAGTATAGTGTAGTGGGAGGAGTTGAAGCGCATGACTGTGGATCACCTCCGCCACATCGACTTGATGCTGCAGGAACCCGTCCTACACGTCATGCAGCACCTCACCGCCCGTCTGGGGAGGACCCAGGTCCACCACCACCACCACCAACGATCCCCCTCAGTGCAATCGTCACCGTGGGCGCTAAGGTGGCTGGTGCAGCATGTTCTACTGACAACTTCACAGGGTGTTCGCGTATTCGCGGCAGATGCTGCGTTACCGCGAGGTTCGCGGGCTCCCGTGGCGCTACAGATTCACTCAGCGGTGTCTGTCTCGCGACGGCTGTGCTCTCGAGTGGCTGACACGGCGCTGGAGCGGAGGAGGCCAATGCCACTCGGTGAACAGCGCGGTTCCCCTTCGCTGAAGCTGAGCATCCCGGTGGTACAGTTCAGTCCGCCACGGTCACATTCACACGAGGACTTGGCGTACGCAGCATGCCCTATCTGCCGATCGGCCCACCATATGTGCGACATGTACCTGCACCTTACGACCGCCCACCGTGAATTGGACCGCAACCACGTGCAGAAGATCTGTGATGAACGGCTTCAGCTTTATCTAAAGGTCATTGGCACGCCGCTGACGAAGCTTAGCGCTGGTTCTGCCGCGCGTGACCAGGTGCTCGACTACCTACCCACCGTTGTTGCCGCGGGGTATGTCTGCAACTGGTGCGAGGCGAAGGGCGAGGTGTTTCCGACCCGGGATCTCTTTTTCAAGCATGTCATTGCCGCGCACCCTGCCGTGGACATCGACGAGATCGAGCAGCACATTCCGTCCCTGCCGCAGGTACGGTCCACGCGCCACGCCAGCGAATGGAGTAGCTTTCTTGGCGGCGTGGGAAGCAGCAGTAGCAGCAGTTATGCCTCGTTGCCGCTCCCCTCAGGGGACACGCGGGGGCCAAGTCGACGCATTGGCAACATTCAGGCCGTTGCCGACGTCTTCAAAGCACCAAAACCCACAACCCCACGAATCGTAGCTATTTCCGTGCCGCGGGGTCTGGACGCGGTTGGGGGTGCTACCTTCACCGATGAAAGCTTCCCCTGTGAGCTCTGCGGCAAATGCTTCACTACGGAGGAAAACCTCCTAAAGCACCTTGAACTTAGCCACCCGCTAGGGACGCTGTGCGACACGGACGAGAAAAAGGAAGCGGCCCGCATAGCTGCCGAGGTGGCGCGGGTGCAGACCAAAGAGGCTGTTTCTTCGGGATCGACGAAGATAAACGTTCTGTGTGATTTGTGCCCACTGTCGTCGAAAGTCTACACGCTGCCTTCCGCACTGTTTTCGCATATTCGGTTCAAGCACTCTAGCGAAGACGCGGCGTTCCATGTGAACCGCATGATTGAGCAGCAAAGTGGGAAGCCATCCTACACGTGCCCCGTGTGCCACAAAGCGTTTGGCAGCATGGAGGCCCTCAATGGCCACGTCTCCTCGAAGCACTCATCCACGAACGACGGCGCGTTGGGGCCTCAGACAGTGACGATGACCTCCCGCTGGTGGTGTCATGACTGTGAAAAAGGCTTTGGGTCGGCCAAAGGACTGCACAGCCACCTTCAGGGTAAGCATGGGCTCCCAACGCAGTCGTACCCATGCCCCGCCTGCAAGCGCACCTTTCCCGATGTGCACTCCCTGCAAGACCACGTCACCCTCACGCACAAAAACATCAGTGTCGAGGACATCGGACTGGTGACCCAAGTAGAGTGTCCGCAATGCGAACGGCTTTTCTTGAGCTATGAGGAGCTCCACCGCCATGCGGTGCGGCACCACAAGAAAGATCCCCGGCAGCCCGTCCGGGAATTCGTGTCTTCGTCAAGGCGGAGTGCGGCGGCAACGGAAAGCGAGCCCGCCCCAGCCTCCGTCGTGAGCAGCCCACGCAAGGCCAAGGGGGTGAAGCGTGTGAACCGTGCCTCCGCGGAGAAGAGTGCCGTAGCTGAAGCAGATCAAACAGACGACGGAATCTAGAGTTCACGGGGGTCCAGCGCACCTCAGAGAACCCCGAGTGCGGATGAAGCTGTACTAAGAGCTTCAGTGAACCTTCGCGCAAACACACGCACACACACACACACTTACGTTTTGGAAAGAGGTGTACTGGTAGCGTATGCTAGTGCGTGCGTTCGTGTTGGTGAAAGCAGGGGTGATTGGATGACGGGGAGGGGAGAGAGTGTATCGTAGAGCACTGTCCTGCATGGGCTCAGGACCTGCTGCTGCGACGCTACTGCCGACTCTCTCGCTGACTCGCCACTGCAGCGCGTAAGCACCACCTTGGGGGCAAGAGCGGGGGGGGGGAGGGAGGCAAGGGGTGTGTGACAAGCCAGGCCGCGTGGCACACCACTCTGCCTCTGTTGTCCGTGGGCGTACGCGGTGGCTCGGAGTGCCGCTGTAGCTCAGCACAGGTACGTGACAGGTAGCACAGCCGGTGCCCGCCGCGGTGGTGGGGGTGGCGGTGCGACGAGCGAGGGGAGGAAGCCACCGTGTGAAGCCAGCCGTACTCCATGGCATCCGTCGTGCAGGAGCACCTGGAAGACCTGCAGGACCTCCTGCGGTCATTCGAAGAAACGCCGTCATCCACGCACCTGCTGACCACGTTTCTTGGCGAGGTGCTTGGGCTGCTGGTCCGGCAGCAGCGACAACTAGACCAGCTTACTTCCGTCGTGCAACAGCAGCACGAGCGTGTGGCAGATGAGCTAGGGGCGATGACAACCAACTTCGCTGAGGTTCTAAAGCAGACGGTTGAGCGGACGGCACTCGCTATGAATGCGATGCGAAACGAGATGCGCGAAATGCAACAGCAGCTCACAGCTGGCATGCGTGAATCCGGCTGCTCACCGTGGGGGCGCCGCCATCTCGCCAAGTCACCTCGCGAGAAACTACGGGAAACGCAGCTAGAAAACCGAATTGCCGCGCTCGAGCTGCTGGTAGAGCAGCGACTTCACCCAGCCTCGTGGTCCCGTCAGGCTGCTCCGGCGATGCTGACGGAAAGTGGTGGAGGGCGCTCTGCGGCGCAGCGACTCGACTTCGACTCGGTATCCCACAGCGACACGTCAGGCCTGGCGTCAGCGTTAGCGAAGCAACAGGGGGAGCTGGACCTCCTGAGGGAGCGGCTGCGGGTCGTGGAGGTCGCAGCCCAGACCGACCACAGTGAGCTCACGGGTCTTCGTGGCAGATGTGACAGTCTACTCGGCCTCTTCGACATTCCAAAAACGGTTCTGTTCCACCACGGCCGTGATCATCCGGTGGCAAGTGGTGCTGCGACTGCGCCGTCGGGGTTGCCTGTAGTGGTGCACCCCCCTACGCCGGGCAGCGCGGGCGCCGTAGTGGAGGAGGCGCTAGTGACGTTGGCCTCGTGCCCAACGCTGCGAAAGGTGGAGTTTCTCCACCAACTGCCGTGTTTTCACGCGATGATGTCGGAACTCGTGCGGCAGAGCCACACGCTGGCCGCGATGGTCGCTCCTGCAACCGCGTAGATCCCACCCAATCCATCTAGATGCTCTCTCTCTCTCCCTCTCCAGGGCACTCCCATTCCCGTTCCTCCCCCCTCTAACGACCCCTCCAATCCCTCCACTTACATCTGCACGGTCGCTGTGCTTGATGGGCGAGGGTTTGCAACGTCGACGGTGTAACAGGACGCCGTAATGGCTGCAATCCGCCCGCGATGCCCGTTGACTCTGCCTCTCGAGGCCGCTGCCGCGGCCTTTCTGCCTTTGCCGTTGCACTACTCCAGGCCCCGCCGCATGCCGATCACCCACCTCCGTCTCCCTCACTCCTTGAACCGACGGTAGAATGCGCACGTCGCATACACGTCGTGGCATCCTCAAACTAGTCCCAGTTGTAGAAGTGATACCGGCAAGTACCCACCCTCCTTCATTCCCTCGTCGAATTCTGCGGCCCACCAGCACCAGTGGCGCATCGATTTGGGCAGCTCCCCCTCCTTTCCCGCCTTGTGCCAGTGCGGCAAACGTACTGCTCCCGGTTGTGAGGAGGGGGAACAGACCGTGGCGTAGAGGGTGGTGCTGGCTCGTAGGGGCGCCGTGGCGGGATGAGCGCCCCATGGAAGTTCCGCGGGGGAGTCACCGCTTCTCTGGGAGGGGTGACGGCGCTGCAGTTTGACCCCGACCAGGAGCTGCTGTGGCTCAGCGACACATTCGGTAACTTGATGAGTTTCTCGGTGGACCTGCCGTACTCGGAGGTCTTGGCGTGGAGCACGTCCTCGCTTTTTCGCGCGTCAACGGAGCCGATTCGGGGCATCAACTTCATTGGGGATGGCCTTGAGAAGAGCGTCGTAGTCGCGTCACAGAACTCGATTCGCATGTTTAGGCGCGGCGGGGCGCCGCAGCTGCGCTTCGACGTGAGCCGCACCCCGCAGTCGCGCCTCGACATGTTCGACGTTGACAACGCCACTGGGATTCTATATTTCACCGGTGATGGCGGCCTGACGCGGGCGCAGGTGTGCTCCTCGGGCGGCGGCGCATTGTCGAGCACGACGGAGGTCGTGACGCATACGGTGGCGATGGAGGAGGGCACCGTGACCGCCATGAAAGCCTCGGACAAGTGGGTCGTCACCGGCTGCATTGGCGGTAATCTGGTGCTGCGCGACCTGACGACGCTCAGCATCGTGGAAAACAAGCGGCTGTTGTCAAACCGCGTTCAGGCAATCGACATTTTCGACAACACCATCGTCGCCTCGTTCCTGGAGCGGACCACTGCCAGCTTCATCAAAGTCTTTGACGTGCGCCGGATGGGCGAGCCGGTCAATACCATTAGTGAGATCCCAACCGGGTCAGTGGCCGAGGTGCGCTGCTACCGCGATTCTACTGGCGGAAGCACGACGGAGAAGGCATTTGTGCTGACGCCGCATGGTTTCCACACGATCCAATTGGACAAACCGACGCCGGTGTTCTCCTCCTCGCGCATTGACGAGGGCTCGTGCACGTGTGTCGCCGTTTCGCCGAGCGGGAAGTGCTCGGCCATAGGTAACGACAAAGGCCACTTCATTGCCCTGGCTCAGCCGTCGGTGCGCATGGAGTTTTCCATGTCGCACACCTCTACGCAGCCCCCCATCGCGACCCGGCCGGTGTTCACGCAGAGCTGGGAGGAGAATAAAGAAGGCAAAACCGGCGCCTTCTACGACGAGGCGTCGCCGGACGAGGATCTCGCGTCGAACTGGCCAGAGCCGAATTATATGATTCTGGCGACGGCAACAAAGTCACGCGTGCTCAACATACCACCCAACATTCCCGTAGAAAACCGCTGGGGGTTCCTCCGCTCCGACGCGTACCTGGTAGACCCAAAAGACAAGCTTGCGTCAATCCTGCCCAACCCCTTTCCATTCAATGCAGAGCTCGGCGACGACCCTGCGCAGGTGCACACCCGGCTGCTGACGTTGCGAAAGGACTTGAAGCGCTCCAACGTCCGCTTCCGCGGCGACACGCGCAGCGCGTACGCGCAACATGATGAGGCACTGCAAGTCTGCTACGGCCACCACCGCTTCGACTGGAAGAGCTACAACGATATCCCCCATGATGTCGTTGGTCTTGACAACAGCTACCCGGAGTGCTGGCTCACATCACTTCTGCAGTCCCTGTACCTGTGCCACCCACCCGAGTTTCCCGTGCGGAAGGTGCTGATGCGGCATCTCTGCACCCGGGAGTACTGTGTCACCTGCGAGGTGTCTATCATCTTCTCCAACATGCTGATGACGGCGATGAGCGACACGTTGCCCATTGTGCAGATCCAGAGCCTCATACGGACCATGTACCAGATTCCATCCATCGTCTCCACCGGCATTTTCATTCCTCCAACATCGCGTGATGACGCCGTGGCGAGGATGCATCTCGCTCAGAGGGTCCTGCTGGAGACGTTTCATCAGGACCTGCAGCGGCAGCATGAATTCCAGTTGCCGTTGTACAGCGAACCGTTGCGGGACTATGACAACTCCATCGCTGCACTCTTTGGCACGGAATTTACTTCAAATGGCCGCATCCACGTTCCCCCGCGGTTCTTATGGGAGGTTCCGGCCTCAGCGCTCAAAGTGGACGAGGGCCTGCAGCACTTACTTAAACAGCTGGAGGCATACAACGAGCAGGTGCAGATCAAGCGCCTTCCGCCGATTATCGTGCTGCTGCTTAATCCAGAGCACGGGAGCCTGAAGCCACCAAGCAGTCTCAAGATCTCGCGCGCATCCAAGGAAGACTACAACTACGTCCTCTGCAGCAATGTCCTTCACTTAGCGGATGACGCAGATGACACAGGAAACTTTGTCAGTCACCAGCGCATCCGCGATGATCGGTTCTCACTCGTCAACGACTACCGCGTGACCGTGCCAATGAAGGAGGAAGACCTGGAGAGCAACATCCCACCCTTCTGTACGCACTCCGTCGTGGTGACTACCTATGCGCTGGACAAGCTAACAGCGCCACCTTACGCGGCCGGGGAGACGCGCCCGCCAAAGCTGTTCGAGACTCTTTCAACGCTGCTGGTCGAAGACGTCTTCGCCAAGCCGTTGCAACGCGATCCTGCTACGCAGGGGTTCAAATCACCGCTGACCTCGCCGGAGGTGATTGCCTCGGGTGATCTCGTGGCGATCGACGCTGAGTATGTTGTTCTAGACTGGCCATCGAGCAACTCAAGAGACTCGCTTGACTATCTCGAGCAGCCACGCAAACCCTACATGTCTCTCGCGCGCGTGAGCTGTCTGCTCAGCAGTAAACCTGGTGAGGAGATGGTGATCATTGACGACTACGTTCACACCCCTGAAACCGTTCAGGACTACGTCACCACCTACAGTGGCATCCACCCGGGCGATCTCGACCCTGCGACGTCATCGAAGTGCTTGACTGCGCTGAAAGCCACATTCCTGAAACTTCGCGCTCTAGTCGATCGTGGGGTCCGCTTCGTGGGCCATGGCCTGCAGCAAGACTTCCGTGTGCTCAATATCGCGGTTCCGCCGGATCAAATCATCGATACGCTAGAGATTTTCCACAAGCCGGGATCAAGGTACCTCTCCCTGCGCTACCTTGCGTACCATGTCCTCGGCGAGCGCGTGCAGGAGGATGAGCACGACTCGGTTGAGGATGCGCGCACTGCCTTGCGGCTTTATAGGAAGTATCAACAGCTAATCAGGGACGGTGCGTTCGATGCTCTTCTGTCGAAGCTGATGGTGAAGGGTGCGGAAACAAGCTGGTACGTTCCGGAGTGCAGGGGTGCCTCGTACGACACGCCCACCGCTAGTATGATCCGCATCCCTACGATGGACAGCGATATTGCTCAGGCAGCAACCTTCGACGCTGCCAGCGACGATGTGGGCGCGACAACAGCCAGCGAAACCCCAGTCCCTGCGGCAGCCACCGCTCCCAGCAGTGAGAACGTCGGTGGTTTCGGTGGGGCCAGTGCTGCTGACCCAGCATTGCCAGCTCCGGAGCCTGCTGCGGCTTGGGCGAACGGTACGGAGGAGCCCGATGCTGACTCCAAACGCTCAAAAGATGAAACTGTTGCCGACGCGGAACCCAGCGCCGCTGCGGCCAATGCTGCAGAAGAAGGTGTGTGAAGCAGGGGTACAAGGCTCAGCCCAGGTAGATAGGCTAAGGTTGACCGCTTGGAGCTCTGCGACTGTTGTTGGCGGTGGCGAAGGAGGGGGGGGGAGAGGGAGGTAGCTTGGCCGTTGGGGCATCGTGATAATGGATTCGCGCCTGGGGGCAAGCCCCCATCAAGGCGAATATGGCGATGAAGCGACTGACTGGCAGGCGAAGTGATGGAGTTGTGACGTGGGGCGTTGGGCGTGGAGCGGAGGGAGCGAGCACCTGCCACTTCGCAAGGGAAAGTCTCGGTGGGACCGGGCCACCATGAGAAGTGACGGGGTGCTGGCTTTGGTAGGAGCGAAGCATTGCTTGTAGTGTGTCCCAGGGTCATGGCGCGGTACGACCAAGAGGGGAAGCTGGAAGAGCACCATGATGCGGGTACCGGATCACGCGGTGCGACGGCGTAGGGAGGAGGAGGCAGGGTAGACGAAAGGGTCGCTGGGCGACGGATACACGTCAGGGTGGAGGTGACGCAGGTGCCTGTGGTACGTCCTGAGATCAAGTAGGCATTTGCGCGCTCGCTTTAGACGGGGAAGACCGTCTCGGTGCCACCCATTGGGATGATGACAGAACCACCGTTACGTGCACCCGCCGCATTCAGCTCGGCGTCGGAGGATCTTGCTGATGAGGGAGGTGAGAGGGAGGGGAGGGAGAGGGAGAGGAGTCCTGGCTGATCGGATTTGGCGGTGCCACGACGGAAGAGGCGGATGAGAAGAGGGGCCGCTGAGGTTGCGTTTAGTGCGTCGCTCTTCTCATTCCCGAATCTCTTTCGCGGCGTTTCCACCGCATGCACGGGGTTCTGGCATTGGGAGTGGACTCCAAGCGGCGGGAGCGGGTTTGACGGAGAGGAAGCAGCCATCGGTGGGCTGGCTTTCCAAGAAAAAAAAAGACGGGTGAAGAGCGCAGAGAAGAAGGCGGGTGAAACTAAGGGGGGTTGGGGTTAGAGGCGGGGGAAGAGTAGGGCATGTAGAACCAAGCCACCACTCTTGCCGCCCCGTCGCAGAGCTCAACGTCGCCGCGTCGACGGACACCGCTGGTCGGGAGAAGGTGCGCGGGACGAATGGCGGCGCTGTCATACCGCCGCGGCTACGTGTCGGAGAATGGGACGGTGGTGCGGTACCGCAGCAGCTGGGCGTGCCAGCACCCGATCGAGGGCGACGGGCTGCGCTCGATGCTGTACCACCACTTGTGGAAGCGCGACAAGAGCGGGGAGCACTACCTCGGCGACCTTCGCCTCCCCGACACCGTGGTGTTCGAGCACAACTTTCCCCGTGCGTGGTACGCGTTCGACCCGGAGTCGAAGGAGATCGTGAAGCGGCCGCCGAAGATGCTGGACGCGGCGACGATTTTCAAGCACTTTTCCGTCCAGCCGTCGACGGACTGCGATGTCGTGGCGCAGTTCTACTACGCCACGGTGGAGGTTCCTGTGCGCGCATCGAAGAGATCGGGCCGGGTGCGGCTCGCGACGGGGCGGGGAGCATCGCCTCCCCTGTCTGGCGCCAAGAGTGACCAATGGGGCGGCGCCTCCACGACGACGGGGAGCGAGTCCTGTAGCGATGCGCGGAGCGGGCGCAGCGGTGGCACGGTTGCCGCGACGACGGAGCTGCTCACCTACGTTGAGTTTTTCGATGCCGACGGACTGTCTGCGTTTCTCTTCGGCCGCGCCAAGAAGCCCGACGGAGTGCTTCAGGCGTTCGTGGTGCCGAAGGGGGCGACGACGGCACGGCAGAACTTTCAGCTCCGCATCGCGTGGTCGCCGGCGGTCGTCAAGGTGAGTCGGCGCACGAATAAGGCCTGCATGCACGACCGCGCGGTGCCCCTGCACGAGCGCGCCGCCACCTTCGACGGCCCGCCGTACCTGAGCGTGGAGATGCCGGTGGCGGATGAGACGAAGCTGCGCCTGGACCAGCTGTGCCGCAACGTCGTGGAGCACTTCGCATTCACCGAAAAGCAGACCATCACACGGATGGTGATGCACTTCAAGGTGGACAGCCAAAACCGCATATGGCTGCTGTGGATGAGCTCCATTCGCCTGGCGAGCAACGCGATGAACCCGTCGTTCCTGCGTGTGCCCTTGATGCTGGACATGAGGACGGAGCTGTACAATCACGGCACCTCGCGGGAGGAGGCCCGGAGGCGGCGGCAGTTGCAGCAGGAGGCGTTGCTGCGCTGCGACAACGAAATGTACAACCTGTCGCACGACTCCGAGTTTGCGATGCAGTGCAACCGCTCGCACAAGCGCCAGGCGCACCTGCTGGGTCTCGGCGAGGCACCGACCTGCCACCCAGCGTCGCTGCTGGAGAAGGGGAAGCGAGACAACCCCAACAACCCACTGCTAAATCTTAACCACCCGCTCCACGAGAGCTTTGTGAGTCTGTTCGGTGGCGAGGAGGCACTCGAGCGGCTCATCGTGCCATCCGTGGAGGCGGAGCCGGCGGACCTGTCGGCCAGCCTCACCTCCAGCCACCAGCTGCCTGACACAGCGACAGCGTCCCGCAAGGAGGGCAGCTCCACCGCGTCGGGGCTGCCAGCCACCGAAATCCTTGCCGAGAGTGAGGTGAAGGACGACCTTGTGTCTATGGCGTTGGATGCGTGGTACAGTGTGTACTCAACGACGCTATCCGGGGAGCCCATGTCCAGTTCGGTGCGACAGGTGCGCCTGGCCCCGCCACTGTTTCACTGCCTCCACGATGGGGAGTTCCAGGCGCTTATTACTCTCCTCGGTCTGCAGAAAAACCCAAACGCGGCGACCTCACCCAGCGATCGCAGCTTTGTTGTCCCCGTGTCGCGCGAGAAAGGCACTCCGATCCGTGCTCGACCCCTGGCGGTCGTGGAGAGCGACGTGAGGGCCTTTTTTGACGAGCTCTTCGCCGTCCACGGAGCGGACATCGTTCACGTGTATTCGTCCACCCAGGCGCAGCTTCAGAAGCGGCACCTTCAAGAGCCCCGAAGGCCCAGTGGCGCAGTGTCGTCGCTCGTTGACGGTGAAGAAAACGACGAGGAATTTGACGAAGACTACGAGGAATACAGCGAATACGACGAGGAGAGCGATGGGAACGGTAGCGATGCCGACGACGACGAGGATGAGGAGGGCGGGGAAGAGGGGGAGGGGGAGGTAGACGGTACCGAAGGACGCGAGGGTCGCCATGAGATCGCCACGCCGTCGCGTGAGCCGAGAGCGGCAGCACAAAATCCAGCCCGGTAGTTGAGCCGCGCGAGTCGCCCCGCTCTCCCCCTCCCCCTCCCCCTCCCCCTTTCCCTTCCACCCTCTGTGTTCCTCGGACTACTGCTACGGCACGGGCCGCAGTGACCAGTGCGGGGATGGTGGTGGCGGGGTGTGAGGAAGCCTCGAAGGGGGTAAGGGGTAGAAATGAGGAGGGCATATGGGAGTCCTCTCGCCAGTTGTGACACCGAGCGCTCTCCAGGATGTGCCATAGAGTGTGGCGGG
>PGOM01000025.1:154831-167062 GCA_002921335.1 Paratrypanosoma confusum | reverse complement strand
CCTCACACGCCCCGTCCCCGTCCACGTCCTCTGAGCCGCAACCTCACGCCCGCCCGACCGCATTTAGAAAATATACACCTGCCGGTTACGGGCTGCACTGACCATGCTCCGCATACCAGGTCGAACCCATACCGTGCCTCACCGTCCGCCCTATAGAGCTGGAGCATTAATGCGTTCTGTAAGAAGGCTGGGACGGATCGGGTGGAATGGACCAACCCGGCAACAGCGGCCGAGGCGCGGGGATGGCACTCTTGAACGCTGCACCCCTCTTCCTCTCGTCTCGCGCCACGGGGGCCTATCGTCAGCATACACAAACACAGCCAACAGCTCATACAGGGAAAGAAAGTCACTCGGTAACTTAATTTGAAACAAGTGGCATCGAAAAATTTTCGGCCGTGGGGTGGTTCGCTGCCCCGCTGTGGTGCGCAGGATCGGCACAGTGCCAGGGCAGACGGAGCGATGGATACGCTGCCGTATTCGATCCAATGTGGGCAGACGCGATACGTGCTGCTAGAGAATGAGCATCGCCGCTACTACGCTGTAGAGGGATGCCGCCTCGACGGGGATGAGGAGTACTGCTGGCGTGTGCGGCAGGATCGTGGTACCGGCCGCATTTTCTTTGTCAACTGCGGTGCCATGGGGAAGTCTTGGGCGCTGCCAGACGTTTTCAACGCACACGTCCAGCACAGTATGCGGCTCGCGCGGAAAAGTGCTAACCTGAGTCGGCCTACCGAATCGCTGGGCTCCGATCTGCGTCCGCGCCGTCAGCAGCACTACTCCCTAGAAAGCGAGCCATTCCAATCATCACCCACACGGGGCGAGCCGGGGGCCCAGCACCCGATTGATAATACAGGGAGCACCGAAGAGGCAGTCAGCAAGGACTCAACGCCGCCATACTTTCCTGAAGTTATATCTACCCCCCTAGCACCTCAGAACTATCGCCTCCGAGAATTGCCCCGACGCCGTCCGGCAACGACGCAAGAGAGGAGCCACCCTCACTCATCAAAACCGCAGCCCAACGAGCTACCCGAGCACGACAATAAGGCAAGCAATGGCGGCTGTGGCCCCGGGGCTGCGCCGGTAGGGAGCCTTGACGGGCCATCGAGAACGCTGGCAAGCCCAATCACATCGCCAACGCCAAAGAGCTTGCTGGAGCATGACCTTGCGTATCTGGAAGCGATTGATCGACAGGGCCTTCAGCCCGTCCCACCGCCCGCAGCGCGGGCCGGTTGTCCGTGGGCGGGGGATACAGCAGGCAGTTTACTTGCCCAGCCGCCACGCCCGCTACCCATCACAGAGCCGTGTGGCGTAGATGCTGCCGCATTTGCAGCTCTCCAGACCCTTCTGGAGGATGAACGGCGAATCTCTCGCCAGCTTCGCCAGCAGCTGGAAGAAAAAGAGCGCATCGCGTTGGAGGTTGCATTGCGCGAGGTTGAGCGAGAGGAGCGTGAGATGGCGATGCGAGCACGCATGATTGCCGCAGTCGCGACATACCGACGTGAGAAAGGGGCGCTGGGGAAGGCTAGGTAGGTGGAATGAGGGGGGTTCATTGGTTCGTGTGTGTTACCGTAGAGTATACCGTATGGCCTGTTGATGCATTGAGTGTCTTGTACGTGCGCGAGTGGATGAGAGGGAAGCGGGGCCGTTAGACGGCTGCGCCTATCGGTGGCCTCCCACCGCTCACCTCGCAGCGTATCTGTGCGTACTGCGGTGGGACGCCGGTCTGCGCCCGCTGCCGCTCGTTGGCATGGATTCGCACCTCTCGTCTTTGCCGTAGCCCTGCCCTCGGGCACCGTGTAGGGAGTACAGCGTCGGATCGGTCGCATCTCCTGCCCGTAGATTTACCCTCCGATATCTTTTCCGGTAGTGAGTTAGCCAGCCTCGCGTGGCGGGTGGCGAGTTGTCCCTGTGGCCAGTGCGCGACCACGTTGGTTGACTCCACTTCCATTCCTACCCGCTGCCGATCTTTGTCTTTCGCCCCATCCCCCCCCCCATCTCCCTCTCACCATTTCCTCCCAGCCTGACACACAAAGCGGCAAGGCGGCTGGTGCAGCCCGCCGTAAATATAGTCAGGAAAACTACTGCTGTGATCCCATCTCTTCCATTCCACACCGCCCTTTCTTCGCTTCGGTGCATACGTGGATATATATATATATATATATATATATATATATATATATAACTAAAATATTTACGCCACTCTGCTGGCCCTGCTGTTGTAGACCGATTATGCCTGCGCCGCAGACGCCATTAGGTGCGGCAGTGCTTCGCGCCGCACTGTACGCTTTGCTTCTGATAGGCTTTATAGCCATTGTGAGCCGCTGTGCCGTGCTGTCGCTTGACCTGAATTATCGCAGTCCCCCCCCTGTTGCTGTTGCACCGGGCCTACCAGCCACGCCCGAGAGCCCACGCACGCGGGGCCATGGTGACAGGCAGTACGTGTACAGCTCCGGGGTGACCGATGCGATGCATGGCATTCCTGGCGCAGCTTACTCAGGGACATGGAGATATTGGCCGACCAATGCAGCAAGGCACTTTACTGTGCCTATGAAAGATGATGGGGCAGAGCCGAGTCGCAATCTGACCGGGTCTTCGCTGGTCGGTCAGCATCCAGTGGCCCAAGAGGATGAGGAGGCCTCGCCCGAAGGGGTGTCTCCCCTACCGGCAAATGCCAGTCGCAGCTGCCGTAGCCCCCGGTGTGTGCTGTGGCTGCCGCGCAGATATTTTCCAGTCACTAGCAGCGGTGAGCATCAACCTAGAAATAGCAGTGGGACCGCGAGCGATAGCACAAGCAGCGATGCTGACTATTGGCACACGCCTGAGTGGCCTATGGGCCCTCATGACGAGAGATATCGGCCTGTGGCGTCGTTTTCGGCTGTAGCGGGGACAATGATGGCGTTCCCGAAGGTAGTGTTTAGCGTGTCAAGCGAGACTACCGTGTCCGTTACGTGCTGGGTGCAAGAGGGAGAGTCGGCTGGGGCTGAGATGCATCTCTTGCACTTCGTTGGGACGCCGCTCAGCGACTCGCGCATAGTCCGCGCCTTCGGTGTGTCTGGCAACGGAAAGTTTCACCTCCGCTCAGTCATCCGCAAAAACGAGTCCGATGCTGTGGCGCTCGCGACGAAGTTTACGTATGACTCGCTCAACGGAACCGAGGCCACCACGCTTTTTGGGTTTCTCCTCCAGAAAAATGGGGAGCGGGAAGCGCGGCGCCGGAAAGTCAATTCCGCTAGCCCAGGAGTGTTAATCGACGGTGCGGCCAACGCATCCTCGACGGTGCACATCGACTCTCCTCGGCAGTCTGTCGCCATTTTTCATTCCTCGTGCTTCTGGCTCGCTGACTTCTACCGCGAAACAACGGATGAACTGCGTGCTGAGATGTACTCTACGTGCGGGGATCGCGTGTCCGCGACAGCGCTTGTAGGGGCGTACACAAGGCTGACCCACAACTTCAACTTCCTCGCCGTTGGGGCCATTGTGTTTCCGTTCACGTTGCTCTTTGCTGGTATCGTCGACCTGCAGCAGTGGGTCTCGAACTCTCGCGGGCGCACACTCCGAATGAGTCGCATACAGATGCTGATGCTAGCGGTGTGGGCCTCGCTGTTTGCCTACTTCATTAGCCGACTGAGAGATTGGTACCCGCTGACGTCCAAGCCACAAACGGTGCTCTTTGTGCTGCAGATGGCGTGCGAAATGCACCTCGCGTACTTCTACTTTCTTATCGAGCGCGCGGAAGGCCAGGGGACTGGGCAGGACCCGCTGGCAGATAGCCGGGTGCGTATTTTTCTAACGATTTTCTTGACGATGACGCTGGCGACGCTGGTCCTCGCAGTTCTCCGCGACGCGGTGACAGATCCCAAGTTTATCTTCGTGATTACGGTCGTGTTCTGGCTGCCGCAGTTCTACCGCAACTTCGTCGCCGAGGGCGGTAGCGGTCTTACGGTACGGTTCACCGCCGCCACCTCATTCCTCGCGATCGTGCCGCTGACCGTGCTGGGTGGGTTCTCAGACCAGATTGACGGCAACCTCGATGCGCGCCAGCGCACGGGTCTGCTGGTTGGCGCGGCCATTGTTGTGGTTGAGACGGTGGTAATGTGCGCGCTGCGGCTGCTGGGCAACCGGCGCATTCTTCCCCCTTGGCTCGCCCCGTGGAGGCACCACTACGCCACTACCTTCGCTTCCCACACCACCGAGCTCGCCGAGGATTCCGAGTGCTCCATCTGCCGCAGCTCACTAAAGGAGAGCGAAGAACGTGACGAGCAGTTGTGGATGACCCCGTGCCGCCACCTCTTTCACGCGTCCTGCTTGGCACAGTGGATGCAGGAGCGCATGGAGTGCCCGCTGTGCCGGGCGGTTCTGCCGGAGCCGTAGGATGAAGTGTCTTTCCTCTGTAAAACTCTCTGCGACAGCATCTCCCTCCCCCCCCTCCCTTTTTCTCCCATTCCCTCTCATCTCTCCTTGCCACGCCCGCGAACTGGGATGCATGCATCCCCAGAACCGCTCGCAGGGAATGGTGTTAGGAGGCAGGATACCTTCAACTTTAACTATCTTGATGTCCGCTAGACAGCCCTTCGTCAGTCCGTCGGCCATGCCACGGCCGGGCAGCAGCCACAAACCTGTTCTCTCTCTTTTTCTCTCCACAATGTGCACCGTGCATTTGGGTGTCATCAAGGCTGCATGTGCGCCTATTCGCTGGGCTCCCATCTGCAGTGCCTGCGCCTGGTCGCGGGATCCTTGCTATTCGCAGTGTAACTCTACTTCGGTGAGCAGATGCCAAGGCCTCCTTGAGATAGCTCGCCACGCGTGACCATCTGCATATATCTCACATATCGACGCCAGCAGGGTGCACTCGTATACGCGATAGTGTTGACCTGCGAACAAGCATTTGTGAGGTGCTCTGGCGCAGCAGCGCGATCGTATCAATAAGGGTAGTGGCGAGCTAGAATGCTTTCTCGTGCGGGCACCTCGGGGTATCACCCGACGTTCACTTCCTTCACGGCATCACAGTACCAGGAGCCTACCGTCGAGTGCAGTGGCTACACCGAGCCAGACCTGACCACCACAGAGCATGCCTATGTGATCGCTGCAGTGTCACTGTTCACTGCGGTGGCTCAGAGGCCCATCATGAAACTGGAGCGCTTCTACTTCCTGAGTGACGTACCCGGAGAGTCGAACCGCATTATGGCATCTGATAAGCGTGCGCAGGTGTTTCGCACCTTGCTGGGCACGCGGTGGCTCTCCGGGAGGTCACTCTTGTGGGGAAGTCTGGAATACTCTTCTACCATTGCCGCGTTCCTCGTTCTGCGTGCACAGCTTCCTTTCGGGAACGCAACCAACGGCTTCGTAGCCGGCGGCGTGACGGGCCTCGGCTACACTCTCGCCAGACATCCGTATGATGTACTGCGGGCAACGGCTGAGGCGCCTCTTGGCCCTCGGCACTTTACGGGTGTGGGTGACGTGCTGCGCACCGCCGTGTCGGAGAAACCACAGATATTGCTTGGATTGTACAAGGGCTTCGCGCCGGTGGCGCTGGGGCGGATGCTCCAGCTGAGCGCGCAGTTTGGTGTGTACAACGCGACGCGGTACGACGCTGCCTACCGTGGGAATATGATGCTGTTCCTTTATTGCCACGCTGGCGCAATAATAGGCGCCGTGCTTCAGTACCCGTTTTTCGCCCTTCGGCAACAACTTCGCTTGGTTAACGCGCAGACCCGACTGCAGCGGGTGACGACGCGATCGTTGCTGATGGACCTACGTCGAAAGCACGGGTTATCCAAAGTTTTCGATGGATTTTTCTCTTCGAAGCCGTTGCTGAACGCAGTGCCACCAGCCCTTGCGATGACGCTGTACGACATCATGTCGCGCCGGTATACAGAGTACCTGCACCCGGAACAAAAGCGTGTTCACGCCTCACCGGATCAATCCCTCGTCCGAATGCGCTTACCTAAGCAGGCAGACTTGGGGCGACACTACGAGTTCGGGGCAGCCGTACCTGGGACTTCGGCCTAGCGACCCCCTCCGGTGGGAGGGATGAAAGAATCGAGAGACGTGTGGTGGTGTGGCGAGAGGAAGAGATGGACGGTGATGCCGATGCGATGCTGTGGTAGTGGATATTGCCGCCCCGATGGGTAGCAGTGCTGGTGCAGAGACCGTCGCTGTACCGGCGGCACGAGTTGGTGCCGGTTGGTCGTGGCCGGCGTGCTGCGCTACTTCCCGTGGTGCTTCTCTCCATGCTCTTGATGTGTGACTGCCTCAGTCCCTTCGGTTGTGGGCCCGGCCGCGTGGGTGCAAGGTAGATGGATAGGGGCCGGTGTGACTTTGTCCTTCATTTCGGATGGAGCAACAGCAACTGTAGCGTGCGAATGGGTGATACAAATGGGTTTTCGAAGGGCGGCTACTCTGGCCGCCCCGATCGTCTGATTCTGTGCGGTTCGACCATGGCCCAGCAAAGGCAGGAGAGTCGTGAGCGGCAGCGGCGGAACCGTGGCGTGGCCGAGGGGCGTCACGAGCAGCAGGCTCTACGTGTGGCAACCGCACCCATGGAAGCCTGGGAGCGAGAGAAAGTTGGCCGCGTCAAAAACGCGTTTGACCGCATCGTCGACCATGGTTGGGTGGACAAAAGTGAGCTGATTCTTGAGGCGCACGAGCTGAACCACATCAATGCCGTTCGCGAGCACTTTGGAATGCGCCGGGACAAACTGCAGACCCCGAGTGTGCATGCCGGTCATGGAAGCAACCGCATGGACCTCTTGGAATGGACAGAAAACGTGCACGCGCTGGAAAAGCTGGGAAACTCCACTGGCGTGCAGGAGGGATTCTGTGCGATGGTGGAGCGCACGCGACGCAACCGCGAGCGACAGGAGCGGCGGGTGCAGGAAGTAGAATTAGCGAAGGAATCGCGGCGGCGAGAGGTAGCAAGAGCCTCTTTTGCCCTACCCGGCCACGAGGATTTGATCGATGACCTCATGTGGGTGCCGTAGAGACTGGCCTATGGTATATCGTAGAGAAGGGTCGCCCACGGGGCGGTAGTGCTGCGCACCCGCGAAGGCCCGCTCAGGACATCCGTCCAGCTATCCACGCAGCCACCCGTTGTATGCCCTCCGCCCTGCAACTAGATGTGGTGGAGACATGACGTGCCGACAGGACGTCACGGGGTTTCACCGAGTGACGATGAAGCAGGGGGTGGGGAAATAGTGTAGGGGCAGCTGGAGAGCAGTGTGACTTCACGGAGAGTGGATGATCGATACGTTGTCGTGGTCTGCCACAGTCCCTGGACTGCGCTCCTGCGCCTTATGCGACTCTCTCAATCTTCGAGGCAGCGGGGTAGACGTAACGTCTGTGCGTGGTGATTGTGCCAGTCATCTTTTGAGCGTGGGAAGGACTACGAGAGCACAAGCTCACGCCACGTTACAGCGACGGCGACAGCACTGCGTGTCAGAGAGTAGTAGTAATAGTAGTCTGAGTGTTTCGTTGTCGTTCACAGGCCCCCCCTCCCCTCCTATCTCGCCCCCGTATTTACATAACTGAAAGCACGCTGGTACACTTTGTGTTCGATCTGCGAGCGCACTCGGCTGCTTTTCATTGCCACCGTGAGCGCTGCCACGTCCTCGCGTCACCGTGGCTGTAGGCCTCCCCTCCTTGCACCCCCCTCCCTGGGGTGTTGAGTGCACGTGAAGGCGTCGTGGTGGGCCTCCCAGCACCCGTCCCCTTCCGCACCCTCTTTCGGCGACGCCGAACCCTGAACCAAAGGCCTCCCGCGCACACCATACGGCTGCACGGCAGGTGCTTCTCGCCGTTTCTGGTGCGTGTGGTCGTGCTGGAGAAAGGGGGCGGGGGAGCTGGGAGACGAGAATTTTAACGGGCGCCGTGGCGGGGCGAGGCGGCCGCAGTGCAGCAACGACGGTTGAAGCAGTGGCTCGTGTGGCGTGTGAGCCATGCAGTACATTCGTAGTGCTGTATCGGACATCCAGCTGCGCTTTCGCATTTCCAGAATTGTGAGTGCGGCGGGAAACAGTGTGTCCGAGCGATCTGTGTCCGAGCATGTGGCGCTGTGCATTCGCACTGCTGGGGAGCATCCTGACCTCGTCGTGGCCAGCCTAGCGGATGCCCTCAGCATGTCGCACCCGTTGACATCGCTGAAAATGCTGCAGCTGCTGGAGGTGTTAGTCTCGTCCTGCGGCTACAGCTTTCACGCCGCGATGGCGCTGAACTACTTGCTTCACGACAGATTGGTTCAGTTTGCTGCCACCCGGGCGAGCAGTTCGCAGCAGCGCGAGGTGCAGCGGTATGCCAGAGTCACGGTCTTAGAGTACTCGCGAATGTTTTTCGACGACGCCGCGCTAAAGCGGCTCTCTCTGCTCGCTGGTGTTGTTGAGAGGCGGACAGGGAAGAGCCTCTTGCGTAGCCTTCAGGTGGAGCGACTGAAGGTCGGTTTTATCGAGCCGCGCCCCCAAGACATCATTCCCATTAGTCCTATCAACCGCGCTGAAAAGGGCAGCAGTCACACGCCGAAGCAACTCTCGTGGAACTGCCGGGTGTGTACGTTTACGAACTCGATAAGCGTGAAGAAGTGTGGGGCGTGTGCCTCGCCGCGGCCGCCAAAGCGCGCCGAGGCGGCGAAGGCAAAGGCGGCGGCCGCCACCGCCGCGGAGGTAGCGGCCCGTCATGCGAACGTGACGGAGAAGGAGAAGGTCGTCCCAGCCGCGGCGGAAAAGGTGCCTCTTCGTGGCTCGGTGGTGACAGCAAAAGTAGACGCCACTGCCAAGCCCACTAGCACCGAGAGTGGTGTCATTCGGGGTTGCATCATCAATGGGCGGCCCTCCGTCACGGCAGTGGCTACATCACCTGTGGTGGTGGTGGGACGGCTCTCGTCCCCGGCTGTGTCACCCGGCGCCATTCGCCACCCCGTGTCGATTCCTGCGACGGCCGCGGAACGTGGTGCGATGTTGTCTCATGTAACTGAAACGAATAGTAGGGTGCCCTCCGCAGATGGGTTGGCACCCCTAGAGGAGACGGAGGACCAGCGGCAGGAAGACGTGTCACCAGACGACGCCTCTACCGCCTGCAAGGAGTCCATCCCGAAAAGGGAGACCCGCGATGCCATTCTGTGCAGCTCGCCGCACGTCGGCGCCAAGCTGGATGATTGTGACTCGGAGGAGGGTGTGATCGATGATGAGGTAGCGGCGCTGTCCGCGCTGGCGACGACGGGCGCGGCTTCTCTTCTCCCGCACCACAGGGAGTTAGTGGCCATCGGCGAGCGTGAGAAGGAAGAGCAGCGTGGGAACTACGGAGAGGAGAGTGAGGTACTCAACGACGAGGACAATGAGGAGGAGGAGGAGGATGCTGAAGACGCCACAGCGTTTGTGGCGGTTCGCCGGGTGTCACCCCATCCGCGCCACAACTCATACTACCACAACCCATTCGTGGAGGAGACACCTCCTACCCCTCCACTGCCTCACGGGAGCACCTCCCCCTCTTGCGATGTGTCGCCGGACGATTCTGGGAGCGGTGGGGGAGACTATGTTGGCGAAGGTGAAAACGGTGCTGGCGACGTGGAGTTGCCCGGACAGGTGGCAGAAGCTAAGCTCCGCATTGCGGTCGTCAACCGGGAGCCCTCAGCGGAGGCTGTGAGCGTCGGAACCCCCGTGCTGGCGGGAGCGACCTTGGCCGAATGACACAAACATCGGGCCGCATCGCTCCCTGCGTGTGTACGTGAGCATCTTCTGGCGTAGCTTTTCCAGCTGGGAAGGGGGAGATCTGCGGGTACCCTGCGGCGCTGCCGTAGAGCGCGTGTGACGGCATATATTCCTGTCGGGATCATGAAAACGGTAGTCGCCGATACCCGGGGCGCGTTTCACTGTCACTGGCGCAGGATCAACGCCATCACGGTTAGCAGCAGTAGGTCCCGTTGGGCCAGTCGTGAGAGTCGGATGCTGTGGAGCGTACGCAATGTGAGTGGACAACAGGTGTACTGTGAAACGAATATGCTGGCCCGTGCACTTTCTCCTGTTACAATACCTTTACGCCCGCGCACCGATGTTAGCCTTTCATCTGTGCGGCCGCCGCAACCGACCGTCTACCGTATCGCCTTTTTGCGCCGCACAGTGGGCCCTCAGCCACCGCACTCCTGCGCCATCCACGACCTCCTCTCTGTCCCCGTTTCTTGCCCTCCATGCTCTCCCTCTCTCTCTATCTCGCTCTCTGTGCCACAGCCCGCCGCCTATTGTCACAGCTGACCGCTTTCCGCCATCCTCCTCCCTAGCTCTCACCCTTTTCTCGCGTTTTTCCCCGCCTTCGTGTCATAACCTTCCTGTTTATCTACTTCTCTCAGATTCATCTCGCCGAACGCAGAGGAAGCGGTCTGCAGCACCCACTGCTGTGAGTCACGCACGGAAGTAGCCACTTGAGGTTTCTTCAGCGTAGTACTCCGGTAACGAGCTGTTTCTGTTGCTTCGTTACGGCTACTGCGGAAGTGTGAGAAGCGTCCAAGGTAGGCAGCGTTTGGATGCAGTGTATTACAGCTGCGGTGATCCCCCCTCCACGTTCCACGCGGCGCTGAGGCGAGGGCGAAGGCGCACACCGCCTGCCTTGTCCCACAGACGCTCCAGTGGTAGACGCGATGGTGGACGCTCCACTACTTCAGCTCCCCCTCCTCTAGTTATCTTTCAGCTTTTCTACCAATCTCGTCGACGACGCCATCAACAGCGGGCTGGAAAGACGGATGGGTTTGACGGTAGCGTCGAAGCAACATGCGATACCAAGGCAGGAGCGTTACAGTAATTGAAAGACCAATGGGTGGCAGGGGTGCTTTCGGTAGACGGCCTGCGGCGTAGACTGTGAGCTAGAAGAGTGGCACGGTACAACATGGTGGGGTCGAACTGGATCACTGCTGCTAGCACGCTCATCCTTTGCTCTACAGTGCGCGGCAGGTTTTCAACTGTGCAATTGCTCTCTCAATCGCCATGTGTTTTTGTGACCTTTGTGCCGTGGAAATGCCTCTGAAAGACGATGGGGTCAGGCAGCCCGGCATGGGCCGGGTGGCTGGTGCTGGGTCTCTGAAGTGCTCTTCTCCCTCAACTCTTTTTCTTCGTTTTTTTTAATTCCCTGGTGGGAACACTGGACCTTCGCCGGTGTGACTGTGTCCATAGACTCACCGCGTGCGCACCGGCTGCCGTAGGGTTGCACGTGCAAGACCACAGCTGCGGCTCACACAGTACCGTAGGTGAGCATATGGAGGGGACTGTTGACGAGGCAGTAGTGTTTCTTCATACCGTGCGGCGGCAGTGGCCGCACGCCACGGTGAGGCTCCAGATCCTTGGCACTGAAGGCGAGGCGGCGGGTGCGCAGCTGCTCCGATCCCCGCAGCCAGCTGGGCGTCCTTCGTCCAGCGTCGGCCAGGACGTGAATCGATCACTAGAGGTGTCGCGAGTGCCGTGGCTCCCTCCCTCACCTTCTTCGACTGACCGGGAGTATCTGGAGTCCTGCTGGGAGAAAGGAGTGAGTGCCTCTTTTTCGCGGTGGCAGAGCTCCTTGGTACACACTTACGGGGGTCCCGTCGATCAGAAAGGTGCAACGGCCACGTGCCCCATAGTTAGACGGTCGCTCACGGGGCCTATCACTGGCCTCGATTCCTCGCTTCTCGGGCAGCGCCAGGCACGACACGGTGGCGTTTTCGGGTCGGTCGAACATTCGATGCCGCTGGTCGTCGACTTAGATCCAAGTAGCGATGGCGACCGTCCTGGGTATGGAGTCCCATCAACCTTGGGTGTACGGGGTGCACCGGGCCGACTAGTGCGACGAGATCGCACGCGTACGGCTGCTGAGAGCGATGCCGACCTTCGTGAAGAGGCGAACAGAATGGGGCCGTTCACGTCCATTTCCCCGAACCTGACTGCTACCGACCAGTCTTGGGCCGACAAAGCCCAGCGCGGGAGCACCAGGCGTTGTCGCCCGGTGTTTTCGCGGGCGGCCTTGGCGTATACTCAGTCGCTGCAGCCGCCCTCCGTGGGAAGACCTCAGGGCCGCAACGGGGTGGCCTGGGTTATCCAGTGATCACCGTTGACGCACGGGAGCTAGACATGGGGTACCGCTCCCCGCGCGCCCACCACACTTTGACCATTAGATTCACCATCATTCACCACTGCAGAAGGTAGTCTCACCTCCCACTCTTCACCGCGCCTCGCGAGTTCGTGGTCGCGAGTAGGAGTATCGCTTTGCCCCCCCCCCCCCCCC
>PGOM01000025.1:138478-154806 GCA_002921335.1 Paratrypanosoma confusum | reverse complement strand
CCCCCCCCCCCCCCCCCGGCGGGCGGGCCGGCTGTTCTACTGCGGTGTTCATGGGCACCCTTACTCCTCAATCGCTCGGTACCTCCTCGGATGAGTGGTGCGATACGTGGCGTAAAAGGCACTACTAACGGAATTAGTAGAATTTTCCCTGCTCCCTCACAAATTCGCCACGCACACGCACGCATCTCCTCCCCCCCCCCTCCCCAATCGCGTACTCATGCACCTATAACCTAAGTGCACACTGACGCTAACACGATGCCTAAAGAGCGTCGGGCAGTCCCGATGGGACTGATCTCGGCGGAGCCGCTCCACACAACGTCAAAGCGGCTGAAGTTCGCCACGAAGGTGACCACGCTGGGGAAGAGCGCTCCTCGCGACAAGAAGGCGAAAGTAGCCGAGGCAAGTGGCCGTGGGGCTGGGGCGCAGAGCGGTATGGTGTTCAATAAGGGGTTTGGCCAGCACATCCTGAAGAATCCACTGGTGATCTCGGCAATTGTGGAGAAGGCAGCCATCAAGCCGACGGACATCGTCATGGAGATTGGCCCAGGCACCGGAAACCTAACCGATAAGCTACTGCAGGCGGCGAAGAAGGTTATCGCGTTTGAAGTAGACCCTCGAATGGTTGCGGAGCTGAACAAGCGGTTCCAGAACACGCCGCTGATGTCCAAGCTTCAGATCGTTCGCGGCAACTGTCTCGACCACGAGTTCCCCTATTTCGACAAGTGCGTCGCCAACGTACCCTACGCTATCTCGTCGGCATTGGTGTTTAAGCTGCTGAAGAAGCCAACGTTTAAATGTGCCGTGCTGATGTTTCAGCGTGAGTTTGCCCTGCGCGTCTGCGCGCAACCGGCCTCAGAGGCGTACTGCCGCCTAAGCGTCAATGCGCAGCTCCTTGCGCGCTGCAGCCACCTGATGAAGATCAGCAAGAATAGCTTTAACCCTCCGCCAAAAGTGGAGTCTAGTGTCATTCGCCTTGACCCAAAGCACCCACCGCCCGACGTGGACTTTGAGGAGTGGGACGGTCTCGTGAAGGTGCTTTTCAACCGGAAAAACAAGAAGGTTACATCGCTATTCCGCACAAAGTCAGCCCTCCAGTTCCTCTACGAAAAGTACTGCAGCTACCAGAAGATGGAGGGGGTTGCTGAGGAAAGCTTCCTGTCCATCGAGCGGTTCAAGGATGTGCTCGAGTCAGTACTTCAGGACCCGATGTTCGAGCGGCGCAGTCGTCTGCTCGACGAGGAGGGCATCATGAACATGCTTGCCATGTTTAACGCGAAGGGTATTCACTTTGTGTAACTGCGGTAGCTTACGCGCCCCCCGTCGAGGTGGAGTGCGTTTGGGTGGACTCAGCGCCTCCCCGGGAAGGGTGGGACATGGTGTGGTGTGGATGCGTGTGGGGAGGGAAGGTAGGGGAAGGTGATGCAGCGGGTGTCGGCGAGAGCGAGGGAGGAGAGCGGTGTGGGACGCCGGCGTACGGCCGTGGACGTGTAACCGTAATAATAAAGGGAGCAGATCCCTGAGGATTCCTGTGACGTGGCAACCGCCGTGGTGGCTAGGGCTGAGCGGACGGCGATCGTGCACTAAATATGGAAGTGCCCACGTAGTTGGCCCCGTAGCAAGGGGGGAAATGAAGAGGCAGGCAGGAATGTGGCGCGGGCGGCGTGAGATGGAAAGGAGATACACACACACAGATGACGGGAAGGGGGGAGGGGGCGAGTGTGGTCCAGCTCACCTGCAAGTTCAGGCCCGCGCGCACCACCCACCCTACATAAACGCCCTCGCGCTCCCCCCTCGCCACTCGCCCGCGCGACCGCCGTGAACAGCAACCACCACGTGCAGATGTCCTCCGTCATGTGCCGCAGCGTCAGCGCGGCTAGCTTGTCCATGCACGGGGCGTTGCTGCGCCAAACTGTGCCGGCTTCCGCCGTACGGTTGGGAAGGCAAACCCTACCGCCGCTGTATTTTACCTCACCCATGCGAATCCCGCAGCGCCACTTCACAGACAAAATTGTCATCGGATCCACGGCTGCTTTTAGCACGAGTCTGACGATTCTTGGATTGTTTCATCTCCTGGTGACTCCTGTGAGCGCATCCATCGCAGCCGCCACGATATCTGCCGCGACAGCCAGCGGTGCCCTAGTGATCATGGAGGGCGGAAAGGAAGACGGTGGCACAACGTTTGGTGCAGTCATTGGTGTCTTTTTTGGTGCCATTGGTGGCTTCTACGCCAAGTCCTCGAAGGAGCCGTGGAGGAAGTAGTCCGTGGGGACGGATCAGGCCCTGTCCGCTCCGCGGCACAACCAAGACAAAGCCGGCAAGTGCACTTAAGCGAAGCAGACGTAGCACGGATGGGTATGGGGGTGGAGAATGGAAGGTGACGCTCAGGCCGCTGGTCTCCTGGGGCGTCCTTTTTTTCTGATGGCCCGTGAAAAATGCATGAGGTGGGAGTGAGTGCCACGCTATCAGTCTCAAGCGAACAGGGCTGCAGTGCAGAGGGTGGTGGCCGTCGTTGCCCGGGGGATGGGGGAAAGGGAAGGGCGAGTGTGGCGTTTGGCTCAAGCCATGCTCTCGTCTTGGCAGGAAGCATACTCAGCATCTACCGGCCATAAGACGAACGAGTTGATGGTGGGATTGGGGAGGAGGAGATCCTCGGGTGTGGCACGTAGCCACAGGCACCACAGCCTGGATACTGGTTCTGCGCCGCGAAATTCGGAGGGATGGGCGGGGGAGAGGGGGTTGGATGACCCGGTAGATAGCGCGAGCAGGAGGAGGGGTAGCAGATCGATTCGACGTCCGGCTGTCGCACCCACTGCCGCTGCTCAGGGCACCATCGAATTTCACTGTGTCCTGCTTGCCTCTCCTACTTGCTTACGTCGAGGAGCGGAGTCGCTGTCGCTTCTCTGGCTCCTTCAGCAGGGGTGAGTCGGTTGGTGGATGAGTAGAGAAGAAGCGCGTCTAGTAGGGACGATAGTGTTCTCTGCCTTCCCGCCCTGTACAGCTCTACCGTAGTGCACAGCGCGGCACATTCCCGACACCGACAGCTATAATTTGCGCGCCGCTTCAGTTTTTCTGAACACATTGCCCCAGTCACTCAGACCCCGTGACCGGAACCATGTCCCGCATTCCTATCAGCGACGAGCAGGCGCAGCGAATGATGGAAAAGCAGCAGCAGCAAGAGGACCGTGCAGCGGCAGTCGAGGAGCAGAAGGAGTCCATGCTCCGAGCCTTCGTGAGCGCGGAAGGCCGTGAGCGCCTTAAGCGTATCGAGCAGGTGAAGAAGGACCGTGCACATGCGGTAGAAATGCACATCATCCAGGCCGTTCGTGCGGGAAAACTGCAGCCGCCTGTCTCGGACGATACGGTGCGTGAGATCCTCACCCAGGTGGCGTCGCAGGAGGCGGAGACAAAGAGCAGCATTACCTTTGCTCGCAAGCGAATGGACGACGACTGGTAGAGCTGCACGAAAATGGCGGATTGGAGGGCTAGGAGGGTGGCTACTCTACCCAATTTCCTAGCCCAAACACCCCTTCAACGTGGTTGATGCTTAGGAGGGTGGTAAAGCACGTTGGCGTTAACATTCCCACGGGCATTGTACCCATTTCCTGGTCACAGTTGTGTCCCGTTACGGTTTTCCTCTAGCGGGGACGGCCCAAGTGGAGGAGTAGAGAAGAGCGCGTGGGAGGAGGAGAAGGGGGGCGATCGTATTTTCTGCCTACGAGGTGTAGCTGAATGGGAGATCGTTCCCTCACCTCACCGGCACGTCGGCGGGTGCGGAGGTTGGCTGGAGGACGTGTGTTGAGGAGCATGGAGCGGTGCGGAGGTACATGATGAGTCCCAGGGTCTCCACCACGACCCTGACGCGGCCGATGTGCAGCCTCGCTGGCAATACGTCGTACGCCTGCTCTTCTGTATTTATGCCTCCATCGCGATGCGGTTGTGTGTGTGTGTGTGTGCTCCCCTGCAGTCGTGGCCGTTGGAGGAAAAGAGTGGTAAGTGGGTGATTGGAGGTTTGCCACCGGTGGTGAGGACCTGAAGGTGTTTACTGGGTCGACCACTACGAGGGTGCCTGCGGTTGCTGCCGGTTTTGCTGGTGGTGTGCGTGAGTGTTTGTGCACCAGTGCTTCTGCGTGCGCAGCTTCCACAGTGATCTGCGTGGCGGACGCGGTGGATTTTGAACATGGCAAAGCGGCGGGTTCGAGATGCCGCTGCGGCGACCGCGGCCCCAAAGAGCACCTCGGCGCCAAAGCGTCGCCAGGCGCTCCCACCCGTCACTGCTCCCGACGGTGTGAGCAGTACCGACAGTAGTCAGGACCACTACGGTGATCTCGGCGGTCAACACCGTGGATACGGCCAAGCCGCGAGCACCCGAGCCTTGGTGGCCGAGGATGGACCACGCAAGCGGCAGCGTGGTGGGGCGATTGAAGACTACGGCGACAGCGCGACCTCCTCCGAGGTGAGTTTCGACGGGGATGAGATGGGCTTGGTTGGCGACGATGGGAATTTCATGTCGGCCTCAATGAGCTCGGGCAGCGATGGGGAGGGCGGCTTTGGCGGACTCGACAGCGAAGGGGAGCCGGACGATAGCGATGCGGAAGGCTTTCACAGCACCGACGAATCCACGGCGAGCGGCGGGCTGGTGCACGTGGACTTTGGGGTGTACGATATGGCCTCAAACGAGGTTGACGCGATCATGCATCTGATGGATCAGTTCTGTCCAGACAAAATGAACGAGATTGACCGTGACTGCTTTGGCGCAGTGCTGGCGGCAAGCCCTTTCACCTCCGTGGTCAAGGTGACCACCGGCAGCGACCTGGATGCTGGTGAGAGTGGCGGTGACGACGACGACGACGAAGAGGAGGCTGAGATTTATGGCCTCGTCAGTATCCTCGATGTCGCTCATGGTGTTACGTCTCACCCGGCGTCGCTTGGTAGTTTGGCGAAGCTGCTGAAGGAGTCGGTGTGGCAGCTCGTTGCGCCAGGCCTTCCTCCGGTGGAAATGCTACTCGCCACGGAGAAAGAATCTGGCGATGCAAAGTGCGTGCTACTTGTGAGCGAGTACATTCGAAATGTTCCGCTGGAACTGACGTCGCAGCTGCTGGGCGACACCGTGGAGCGATTTGAAGCGGCATGCAAGTCACTGACGTCGTCAGCTAAAAAATCGAAGCAGAAGGGGGCGACGAACCCGCTCGGGCCGCTGCAGCCAACCTTTCCCTGTCTCTTTGCCATTTTGTCGAAAGTGCAGCGTGCGGTGGACGCTGTGGACCGCGCCACGGCCTCCGCGACTCCCGGTGCCACGGGCGGGAAGAAGAAGATAAAGAAGGCGCGCTTGAGCGAGGGTGGGTCGACGATTGATATGAATGACTACATCTTCTGGCGCGAGGAAGACGCTGTCATGTACGAGTACCGTGACAAGCGCATCGCCACCGCAGCGTACCGCTGCCGTCCGCAGTACGACGGACAACCAGAAAGTGAAATACCGCTTTCGCTTCTGTACATCCTGCCATTTGGGGGCCTCGTGCAATCCATTAGCGAAATCCGGAGGAAAGAATCGACCGAGGCCGTCGTCACGCGTTACTAGCGCAGGAGCACCTTGGCCTCGTCGCTTCGTTTCGCCGCCCCCGCTCCCTAATGAAGTTGCTGCTATCTGGTGGACTGTGATAGGGGTTTCACGGTGTGATGTGCATCGTGACCTCATTGAGGGCAGGCTGGGGGTGCTTCTCGCAAGGAGCGGAGGGAGTGAGGATGGCTATGGAGGACTGAGGAGAAGAAGGGTTGGGGGTGGTGGAGGGGAGGGGGTGGAGGTGGAGCGGAAAAGCCAGTTGCGCCCCATAAGGCGGAGTGGCGTGTATTCTGGTGACGCAGCGTGGGGACCTCAGAGAGTCTATCCGGCCAGTGGTCTAAGCCACCTCTACCGGCCAGCGAGCCTGTGCAGGTCGTGCCCTACCAGAGACCGCGAAGCTCTGCTACCGCGTGCGGTAGTGCATGCACTCGTTGGGAGAGGAGGAGAGGGAGGGACGCGGGGGGGGGGTGGAGGAGAGGGAGAGAGGAAGGGTAGGGGGAGACGTGCGGATAGACTCGGCTGCGGTCGGGCACAGCGCGGTGGGAGGCGGAGCTTCGCGCGCCCTCCACGCGGCGCCACACCGCATCGCCTGGGACGCGCGGTCTCCGTCGCACCGGGACGGGGTGGGCAGCAGCGTTTGAGGGACCCGCGCAGTGATCGAACCCGCCTCCTCCCAACATCGCTTCGCGACCGTGACTCATCCGCTTACCCGCCTGCCTGCCCACCCATCCCCACGCGACCCGTAGATCCCCGAGAGGCGCCGTGGCCGCGCCTGGCTGCGACATCCCACCGCTGCTGCCATGAGCAGTTGTGCATCCAATCCGGTGGCTCTAGGTGGCGCCTAACCCGACGACAACCGACCATGTGGAGGCGTACGGCCACTGTTCTGGGGAGTGGCGCCCAGCGCTCGGTGGCCCCTAGCCCCACGGTGGCGACCACCGCCGACGTGCTGGGAAGCGACCTCGGGGAGGAGATCGCGCGAATATCGCGGTCCGCGGCGTACCTTCGACAGCATGCACCGACGGAGCTGTACGTTTCGTGCGATCACCAGGCGAACTGGAGGCACTCCACTGTGCTGTTGGATGCTACCGCCCCTGGGGAGATGCCCATGTCACATGCGACGTTTTTTCTCGCGTCCTCGCCCCTTAACAAGACGCAGCCCGACGCTTCGTACGCGGCACTTGTTGGTCTACCATGGTACAGCGATGAAGTAGCTCTGGATCGGTTTTTTGGTGGGGCCGCCGATCATGCGGCACACGTTCAGCCAACCGCAACCAGTGACTCGAGTGAGTGGATTCACACGGTGGTCCTTCAGGACCTCAACCCCTACGCAGCCGCTGGCTTGCGTCGAGTTCGTGTCATGTGCCCGTCAGTGCGTGTCGCTTGCTGCCCGTTTGTTGCCAGTTTTCTTACCAATCCGCAGACCTTCTCGGTAGTGCGTGAGGCCATCGTGCACCACAGTGTCCTATTTAGACGGAAGGAGGACCTTCAGTTTGCGGAGCTGCCGGAGGATGTTCTGTCCGTCATAGATGACGGCAGCCAGGTGGTCTTCTCCAACTCGGGCAGGCCGACCAGCGCCACGCGGCCCCCTGGGCGGATGGATCTGGCCTCACCTGGCGCTTCATCGCTACGCACCTTGCACGTCACCTCCGCGACTGTGCCTTCGTGCCCTGCGTACGTAGCCAGCAACCTTCCTCGCGCCTTGCGGTACTCCCCGCTCATGCTGTACGACTCAGCATTCGGCGCGGTCTTTACCGGAAGGGCAGCGGGAGTCCACATTCCGTGGCTTTCGAGTGTTCTACCAGGTGTGAGCCCATCGACACTGCTGCCGGCGCCGCCAGCCCTCTCCGCCATGTCGAATGTGCCGGGCCAGGTGGTCAAGCCGTGGGATATAGCGAGGGACGTGCAGTTCGCGGTGTGGGCACTCCGCCGGTTCCCGCACGTGCAGCACGTGATCACCTCTGCGTTTGGTGAGAGCCCTGCTGGTGTAGAGGAGCACATCGAATCGCTTCAAGAGAGCGCGGAGAAGCTTATTCAGCTGCGCGATCGATTTGCTGCATTTACCACCAAGTCAACGGCATCCGCACAGGGTCTGGCTAAGTCGCAGCTGGAGTTAAAGTGGAAAGCGAAGCTTGAGGAAAAAGTTCGCGATGAGATTCTGCGATCTGGAACGCCAACTGGGGCGAGCGATAAGGCGGAGGCCACTGGAAATGAGACGCGGGAACGATCGCATGCGACTCAAGTGGAAAGTGTGCTACGCCGTGGCTTCATTGGGGATGTGAGTGCCGCGGTTATGCAAAGCGCACTGCGGCTACCTACAGTTTCGCCGAAAGAAGTGCCAGGGCAGCCAAAGGGCTCTGCGCATGACGGCCGACACGCTAAGGAGCCCTACACTCCGCGGCCACCGAAGGAGGTGCCCGCGACGAGTCGCAAGCCCTCAGTAGAGGAGGAGCGGGCGCTACTGAAAGAGCTATTTGCATCACGGGGCCTTGGCCAGTTGAAGGAAGTGCTTGATCGGGAAGAAATCGACCCGGAAGTGTTTCTCTCCATGACCAGCGAGGACCTGAAATCCGTTTTCAGCGCCACTTTCGGGGTGGTAAAGCGAATGGAAATTCTCCAGCAAGACATGAGGCGTGTGAAGCAGGAAAGCAGTGGCGGGAGGAGTACGTAACCACCGCCTCCACATGCTTTCTAGTCGGCATGCCCACTAAATCCCCTCCTCCCTTTTTGTACCTGCTCGCCAGACTTACCTTAGGTTTGTCGCATTTCTGCATCGCTACTGGTCAAACGGCGTGCCATAGGGTGCGTCGCGGGTGCGAGGCGGAGTGTTCCAATCCATGAAATCGCAGTGGGTGGGGCGATTGTTTGGTTTTGAACGGCTGAAAAGGTGGGTATTCGAGTCACGTACTGATAGCCGTGACCGCTCCAGTATGAGTGTGTGCGTGTGTGTGTCTGTGTGCGGCGGTTGTAGTGATGTGATCGGCGCGTTAGGATAGTGGTGTGGCAACCTGCTTTGCCGGTGGTGCGGTATACGCCCGTGAAGTCGCGCTCGCCGTGGTGGAATCATCTTAAGCGGACCGGGGGGGGGGCAGGGGCGAAGGAGTGGAGAGCGCGTGAGGGCAAGGTAAAAGGGCAGAAGTGGCAGGTGGTGGGCGCCAGCCCTCTCGGTGCGCCAGCGTTGCCGCTCCCGGCATCGCGCGCATTGTAGTACGGCACGGCTCTACATCATGCCGTCAACACCGAAGAAACGGCCAACGGGGCCGGCGAAGCGCTCGAGGAGCCGCTCACCCAGCGCGCGCGCCGATGTTGCACCGAGTACTGGCCGCGACTGGGTGGTCCACAATGAATCGGTTCTCATGTGCCTTCCGAGCGTGGCAGACGTCGCACGCTGTGTGGTGTACCGACGCAGTGAGGGTAGTGGGCCTTCGGAGCTGTGTGTGCGGATCGCCGCCTTTGATCTCGACGACACGATAATCACCCCAAAGAGTGGAGCAGTGTTCGCTAAATCGGCGGACGACTGGAGGTTTCTGCTACCATCGGTTGTGGATGTCGTTCGTCACGCCCACAGCTGCGGCTACTTATCCGCGATCCTGAGTAATCAGAGTGGCATTGGTAAGGCCAAATGCGAGGCAATGTGGGACGGGGCGAAGGCCGTCGACCTCAAGCGTCGAGTTGAGGGGGTGGTGCAAGCGCTGGCGGTTCCGTGCGTCGTCCTGCTTGCGGCGAAGGAGGACGAGTTCCGCAAGCCCAGCGAAGACTTGTGGCTACTGCTGGAGGCGCAAATCTCGGCACTCGCGAGAGCTGCTGGTTTGCCGCAGCCACTGAATGGCCGGGCCCTCAGTTTCTATGTGGGTGACGCTGCTGGGCGCAGCGTCACCACGGCGGCTGGCCGAAAGAAAGACTTCAGCTGCTCGGACCGCAAGTTCGCTTACAACTGCGGGGTGCCGTTCATGACGCCCGAGCAGTTTTTCCGCGCTGAGAAGAACGCCCTCTTTGCGGCAAACCCGGAAGTGACCCCGGTGGTTGCGGCTCCAGCGGACGCACCGACGGTAGCGTTCCGCTCGGACTTCGTGGCGCAGCTGCAGGTGCCCAACGCGTCGCCGGCCTTCGACTGGGGCGGTCTGGGACCCGCTGACCTGAAGGCTCTACCGACCAGCTACGACCAGCTCGCGGTAAGGCGACTCACCCCGGCGGGGGAAGACGTCGTGCGGCTCTCCCACAGCCACCCGCTGCATCGGTCGATGCAGGAGATGGTCATCTTCGTGGGGTTCCCAGGCTGCGGTAAGACCACCGTGTTCCGCCGGTACTTTCAGCCTCACGGCTACGGCCACGTGAACCGCGACACGCTCAAAACGTCAGCGAAGTGCATCGCCGTAGCGGAGCAGCTGTGGCGAAGCGGGAGAAGCGTTGTCGTTGACAACACGAATCCCAGCGCCGCTGACCGCCATCCATACGTGCAGCTGGTACAGAAACTCACAGGTGGCAGCTCGTCCAATCCTCTACCAGTTCGCGTCATCTCCTTCTCGCACAGCAAGGCGCTTGCCATGCACATGAACGTGCTGCGTGCCCGTCTGGGCATCGCTCCACGCATCAGTAGCATTGTCTTCAACGTTTTTATGTCAAAGTTTGAACCGGTGACCATAGAGTATGTCGCGAAGAACAATCTGACCGAGGCGCTGCTACTTCCTGCCGTCGCATCGTTCCACGACCAGCCAGAGCGTGCGCTGGAGCTCTTCTACCAGCTAACGTAAGGCGATTCCACTACTTGGCGGCGCTTTGATCGGGGATCGCCGCAGTCGCTGTAAAGGCTGACGACCTGCACTCGAGTGATAGGGTATGGCTGGGTCCTTTGCCCTGAGCGAGCTTCCTGAAGCATTTTGTTTTGTGTGGAGGAAGTGGGGGGAGGGGGAGGTTGGCTGGCAGAGCTGCGCGTCTTCCTTGGTGCATGGTGCCATCTCACCTAATGCGCGCCTGAGGTGGCAACGGCGACTGAGGGTGGGTGGGCATTGGGGCTGCCACGAGCAGCACAGCGCCGCATGTCCTGACCCCGTGCCTTTTCAGCTTCAACGCCAGTTGGGGGACGTGGTAGGAGAGGGAAGTGAGGGACGTGATGGACCAGCTAAGGGCAGTAGAGACCTCCGCGCCGACGCAGGGACCGATTACCGTGCATTGAGTGACATCACGCCGCAATGCCTCTTACCGTTGGTTACATGGGCCTGGGACTCATGGGGAAGTCCATGGCCACCAACATACTTAAGGCCGGCTTTCCACTGGTGGTGTTTAACCGTACTACCTCAAAAATGGACGACCTTGTCGCCGCGGGGGCGACCGCCGCGAGCTCTCCGGCCGACCTCGCCAGTCGGGTCGACGTCGTGTTCACGAACCTCTCCGACTCTGCCGACGTGGTGGACGCCGTCTTCGGAAAAGACGGGATTGGCACGGCCATTCGACCTGGAAGCATTTTTGTGGATAACAGCACCATCAAGCCCTCTACCGCACAGCTAATTGCACGCCGTCTGTGGGAGGAGCGGCAAGTGCACGCCCTCGACGCTCCCGTCTCTGGTGGAGACATCGGCGCACGGAACGGGACTCTAACGATCATGGTGGGTGGAAACGCCGAAGCGCTCGAAAAGGTTAGCAGTGTTCTCCAGGCCATGGGAAAGAAGATCACACGCATCGGGGACTGTGGTGCCGGTCAGGTATGCAAGGCCGCGAACCAAATCATGGTGGCCGCCCAAATGGTCGCCATGGGGGAGATGCTCGTATTCTCGGAGAAATGTGGCGTGGAGCCGAGCAAGGTTATCGAGGCGGTCAAAGGGGGCGCAGCGCAGTGCTGGACCCTAGACGTTAAGCCGGACCGCATCTTCGCCGGCAACCGTGCGCCAGGATTCAAGGCCACACTGCAGTCCAAAGACCTTGGCATTGTGATGGACTCAGCCAAGGAGTTCGGTGTGCCCCTCCCGCTGACGTCCGTTAACGCGCAGCTTTTCCAGTCCATGGTTCAAAATGGGGAGGGCGACCTAGACAACTCCGCCGTGCTCAATGTGCTGGAGCGAATGGCTAACTGCCACATTAAGCCCACTAGCTGAGCACAGCAAGTGTGGAATGGCTCGAGAGTCTACAGTCATATTTCTTTCGCCGTCGTTGCATAACGACATTTCCGTGATAGGAACAGGGAGTGGGGTGAGTGAGAAGAAGCGGGGACTCTGAAATGACGCGTATGGGACTCGATTCCACAGGAACAGAAGCCAATCGATAGCTTTACGTGCAATGGGTAATAGCTGGAGGAATTTTTGCCAGCAACGAAGACGGCCGTGTGGTCCAGGATGGCGGACGATGCACGGCGGGGGGGCGCAATCTCAGTGTTGCTGCCGCTGTAGACTGTGCTGAGAAGCGCTGCATGTCCCTTCTCTGCCGGAAGGCACCAACTTCCCCCCCCCCCTTCTCCCTCTTCTCTGCTTCACCCACGCCTGTCCTTTGCGCTGGTCACGTTGCTGCGGATGGCAGGGAACGCGGCTGATGCCTCTGGTTCCTGCCTCCATCACCTTCTCGCCCTCTAGCTGGGGTTGTCCTTGATGACTGCGGTTCTCTGCACACCCCATTCTGGGCCGCAAAAGTGGTTGCGCGGTCACCGCGCCATGTAGCCGCCGTGTATCGTAGTCTATCCGGTCAACCTCGCGAAGCGGATGATGTCCGTGGTTCAGCACGCTGCCACGGCACTTCAGCATTGGCTGCAGAACCAAGTGGAGACAGCCGACGGCTCAGATGCAAAGAAGTTTGCCATCTCCACCTGGGGCTCTCCGCTGACTTCCGCACCGCGGGCTGCAGACGCACTGGCGTCGGAGTTGCTGGCCACCGCCCGATTCCTAGCAATCGAAGAGCATGAGTTTTGGAATGTTATGGGCCCGCAGTACGCCACTCGACTTTCCCAGCCGATCAGTCGGTGGCTCGAGCAGCAGGCAGTGAAGGTGGCTCGCAGATTCGTAGCGCTGCTCCGCGAGGGGGTTCTTGGATGCCCCACGGGCATGGAGAAGACCATGGCGGAGTGTTGCACCGCGTTGGAAAACGCGATCATTGTGGCACTGGAGGTATATGTGAAGCCTGCCGGTGGCAGCGCGCTCCCGAATGCTTCGATGGATATGGCGAGCACAGCAACAGCGGCCTGGTTCTCGACAAACGGTGGCGCCGCCTCGGCATGCGTTATTCCCATGCGAGCTGGGGATGACGGCTCGCCCCGCGTGGAAGGATCGGTGGTATGCACGGCCGAACTGCCGGCGTTTTCACCGCTTCTGCGTGTGCCACGCTCACAGATGTTTTTCTCGCAGTCGGTTCTGGAAAAATCGGAGGTAGGGCACGCCGTTCAATCTTCCCCACAACTCCTCGAGGCGCTGTCGTCGGAGGAGGCACTACTGGTGGTGGCACTCGTGTATGAGCGTTTTGTGGCCCGCGATGCGTCACCGTGGTGGACCCCGTTGCTGTGCAGCATCCCTGACAGCTTTCCCACCATTCCGTCGTTCTGGGAGCTGGACGAGCTGTATGAGCTCTGCGAGCTGGACGTGCTGGACAGCGTGATGCGGCGAAAGGAGGAAGCCTCCGAGTTTCACGAGAGTGTTCTCTCGATTCTACCGGCACTTGTTGCAGGAATAAACACGTGCCGCCACGCTGGCAATACAGGCATGCCGGAGGTTGTGCTGGAGGAGTGTCTAGCAGCGTTTAGCCTCGAGGCGATCCTGTGGGCCCGCACGGTTTTTGACTCGCGCTCCTTCAGCCTCAACGTAGACGGTGCTACCGTCATCTCGCTGGTGCCGGTCGCAGACATGATCAACCACAGCCAACGATCGGACGTGCTCGTTCGCCGAGTGGAGCCCGATGGCGGTGACTTCGTTATGGAGATCGGGGCACCGCTCCACAAGACCGATGTGGGCCGGGAACTGTGTGTCAGCTATGGGCCCCTCGAGAATTGGGAGCTGCTGCAGTTCTACGGCTTCGTTACAGACGAAAACGAGAACGATCGGCTACCGTTTCCTCTTTCGCTACCCGCTAGCAGTGACGGGGATGACGAGGACGGCGCGGGCAAGGCTTCCACGGCATCTTCCGGGCAGTCGTGGATCGCGCGCCGCCAGGCTGTGATCGACCGGGACCACCTTCACCCAGGGCGCTCCCTTACCCTTCCGTGCCACGGTGTTCCCAGTGATGCGCTCATGGCGCTGCTACGGGTACATTTTGCTGAGGAGGAGGAGTTTGCCAAGCTGGAGAGCGCACCAGGAGGCTCCTTTGCCCCTGCTTCAGCTGCAACGGAGCTGACGATGGTGCAGCTCATTACCAACACTATAACGTGTGTGTTGGAACAGTTTCCAACAACGCTGGCGGAAGACTTGGCGTTGCTAATCGGCCCACCACCGACGTCCGGCAGCTGCTGTGATGCGGAGGGAGAAACTGAAAGCTGTAGTAGTAGCCGCAGCAGCGGCGGCAGCTCTAGCGTCGGAGGTGAACTAAGCGACAACGCCCGGCTAGCGATCCGCCTCCGCATTGGGCTCAAGAGCATTGCCGAGCGTGCATTGGCATGGTGTGCCGCACGCGCGGAGGTGCTGGAGGAGGAGAAGCGGAGGGGATAAGTTCGGAAAGTTGGAGTCGGGCCGGAGCGGGGGCGAATTAAGCTGCGCATGTCGTCGCTGCTATTGTTCATTGCGTCATGGATGTCGGGAGGGAGCGCGGTACGCTGCTGAATGCTACCAGCGGCGGCTGCCCTGCCAAGCACGCCGCGAACTACGTAAGTGGATCCACCGGAATCGTATCATGGTGGCAGGATGGCCCGCAACCGATGGCTGCCCATGCTGGAGCTGCTGATGCCCAGTTCCTTAGTGGCTCTGATGCGTTCCTGCCGGACCTTCCATTATCCTCTCGAACTACGGTAGCGCTACGCCCATCTTGGTCGCGTTTGGCTCGGCTTTCCACTCACTCTCGCTCCCTCTTCCCATAGGAGTCCTTTTCGGGGCACCCGTGTGCCTCCACCGTCACACTCGCTGCTGAGGTGTGTGCGGTGGTACGGTAGTGGTGAGGTGAGGCGGTGTAACACCATTCACAACCCGTGGCAGTCTCGACGCGCCTTCGGCACGTGGCTCGTAGGCTGATTGACGCACTCGCTGCCTAAGTGATCGAGTACGACTTCTGTGGCTGATCGTGGCTGGCGCGGCAGTAACTGTGTCCTTCTTTGTTGTTTTATTGTTATTTTTTCGGCCGAGGGAGGGAGAGGGGAAACCGTCGCTGCTTCGTGGTGGGGAGTGCGCCGGGCCACCTCGGACTGTGTGACGGTGCAGCGGCAGCTCTAGAAACGCACCGCGTCTGCTGCTGGGTGTGGCTGTAGAGGGTTGGACCCCGGGGCACGGGAGCGATCATCTGGCCCAGGCATACGCCCTCGCCCGGCCCCGTCCAGTGTGAAGCAAGAGGTGTTACGTCCGGGTGTCCTCCCTGCTGGTTGACAGGTGCCGCACGCTGTACCGGATTCCCTGGACTATTGCTCGTCCGCGCCGCATCCGCCATGGCGTCGGAGGTCATCGACATCACGTATGGCGACCTGACGCCGGAGGCGCTGGAGGCGGCGGTCACGGACCCGGCCGCGGTTCGATCGCTGGACCTCTCAGGCAACAACGTGTCGCCGGAGCTATGCGTCGAGATTGTCAACAAATACGTGTCGAAGATGACGCATCTGCGGGAGCTGGACCTTAAGGACAACCGCATCGGGCCCAGCGGGTGCGAGGCGCTGTGCAAGGCGCTGATTGAACATTGCGCCCATCTCGAGTACCTCGACGTCAACGAAAACGCCATTCTCGACGACTCGATGTACATCATCGCCGTCCTGCTCAGCCAGAACCGCCTGAAGTCCCTGTTTCTGGTGACGAACCACCTCACCCCGCGCGGTATCCCAACTTTGTGCGACGGCCTGCTGCAGACCAACTGTCTCACAGAATTGTCGCTGGACTTCAACATCCTCGGCGACGCTGGTGCGGCAATGGTGGCCCAGGCAGTGCGGGCCCATCCGTCTCTGCAGACCCTCGGCTTGAGCGATAACGCCATTGGCGACGCCGGAGCCGTAGAGATCGCGTCAAGCATCATCATGTCCCCGGCGTGCCGCGTGCAGTCCCTGAACCTCTCCGTCAACCGTATTGGCGATGTGGGGTTCATGGCGATTGCCGAGGCACTTGCCACGACCCGCAATCGGCGCCTGCACCACCTCGACCTCGGGTGCAACCCCGCAGTGGGCGAAAGGGGGCGAAAGGCTCTCGTGGCGTGTTGTCCAGAATTTAAGTTCCTCACCTCACTTGACCTCTCCTCGTGCAATCTCAGCAACGAAGACGCGGCCGCGCTGGCAGCCGCCATGTGTTCGCCGCGGTGCGCGATCACGCGACTGGAGTGGTACAACAACCCGGCGATTGAGTGGGAGACGGAGCAGGTCCTCATGAAGGCGGTGGCGGAGGCCCAGCTGAGCCGGCCAACGGCGAAGGAGGAATTGCTCAAGCATGCAGCCGTGGTCTCCACCATCGTCGCCCTTGTCGCCGCCGTCGCCATGGTGTCGCTTCGCGCCGTCCGCGCAGGGAGGCTAAGCACTGCCAGCGCCAGGTAAATGGCTGCACATGCCGAAGCTGGTGAGCCCTGCCCGGGCGGCGATGTGTACCTCGACGAGGGCTGGTGTTGCGTCGGGCGAGCGCGGCTGGAACTGGTCGCCGAAGAAGTGGTGGTGCTAGTGGTGCAGGGTGTGGTGGGGGGGGGG
>PGOM01000025.1:89702-101921 GCA_002921335.1 Paratrypanosoma confusum | reverse complement strand
GCTGCCCCCGTCGCCCCCACGACCCGCCGTCGCGGGGCGGCCGCCCGTCTCGTCCACCCCCCCGGCGTACCACCGCCCCACCTTGTCGTCGCGCACCATCACGCGCCACGGAATGCCCGCGAGGACGTTGCTCGAGACGACGACGCGGCGCGCCGTCCGGGGGCTCGCGTCCTTGAACGGCAGAAGCGCGCCGAGGCCGTCGAGCATATCCTCCACCGGCGCCGCCTCCTCCGTGGCACTGCGCTTCGCCCGCTTCGACCCACCCGCCGAGGACATCACCTCCGACAGGAGCGAGAGCAGCACGGTGAGCCGGCCGCTCTCCTGCTGCGGCTGCTTCTGCAGCCCCCGGAGCTCCATCGTGATGGCACCCAGCTCAGCGGGCACCTCCTTCCGCAGCTTGTCCCCGCAGGTACGCAGGAGCGAGAGGGCGGTGGCGGCGATCACCGACGCACCGCCGGCCGCGACGCTCTCGCCCATCCGCTGGAGCAGGTACCGGCAGAGGCTGGTGATCAGCACCGAGTCCACCGCATGCAGAATGTAAAGATGTGCGATCAGCATCGCCCCGTTCGCACAGCTCGTCTCCAGACCCTCCTGGTCCTCAGGGGCCATCAGCAAGTGGGCGTGGAGGCGCTGGCACAGGTGCTCAATCACCTCGGCGCCGACGCCACTGCCGTGGACCAGCTGCAGCGCTCGGATCATCCCCGCGTACGGCAGCGCGCTCGTGGCTGTGTGGAGGGCAAACCCCGACGTGCACTGTTGCGCAGCGATGTGGGCAAAAGCTCCAATGACCGATGCCCGCGAAAACTCGCCCTCTGCAAACATGCGCGTGAGCTCCTGCGCCAGGGGCACCACGTTCGCCATGGTCAGGGTGTTGCACATGCGGCGCACACGGTCCAGGACCTGCGGGTCGTGCGCGTCGCGAGTGCGCTTTACCCCGACTGCCGCTGCTGGCCCCGCGGGCCGTTCATCGACCGTCGCACTCGAGGTCGTCGCTGCCACACCACGATGCTCCACATCACCCGGAGTCGTCCGCTGCGTCTTGCCGGGTGCCGAGCTGCGGACCTTGGGCACACGCTTGGATGCCTTCACCCGCACGGCAGCAGCCTTGATGGGTGCCTGGCGCACGGGCTGTTTCCCTCTCACTCCGGGCGGCACGACGTCAGAGCGGCCCGAGTAACTGGAATTCCCGAGATCCCTCTCAGCGGCGGCGGTGGAGTCTCTCGTGGGTCGGCGCTCACGGAGGCGCCGCGAGCACTCCTGCTCCTCTCGGCGCTGCCGCCTAACCTCCGTCCACTGCGTATGGTGTGCAATCCGCTGCTTCTTCCGCGCAACTTTTTCCTGCGCACGGCGGCGCTTGCGGTCAGCCTTTGGGTCGTCCGCCTCCTCATGCCACATGATGCGCCGTGGTCTGTGCGGAAGTACCATCCGATGCATCACCCCACCGCCGACTCCCTTCCCCGCGTCGATGGAGCACCACCTCCCCCTCCCCTCGCCTCCTCACTCTCCCTCTCCTCCCTGCCCCTGTTACCCCCTCGCTGCGAGTGAGAGCCAGAATTTCGGGGACAAGGCAAATGAGCTTGTGAGCGCACGGCCCGCACGCGGTTACGCGAGCGCCGGAGCAGCCGGAGGCCGCACGCCCGGCTCCCCTCCTTGAGCCCAAGCGAATGGGATGGCGGGCAGGCCGCCTCGACCTCCCCAGCCACGTCCAGCCGGGTCACGACATCCATGCCGGGATGCCCGCGGGATGGACCCACGTGGGCAAGTCGGAGGAACCGCCAAGAGAACTGCCGCTTGTGCGGCCACCTCCACCCAGGACCCCGCCCCTTCTGCACCCATCCAGCCCCACCCCGCTGGCTTCACACCGGCAGCGGAAAAAAAAAACACAATCCATCCCACGTCCGTGACCGCCGTCACCGATGAGACGCCCTTCCAGCTACTTCCTCTCTGCAGCCTCGCTCTCCGTGGGTGAGGCGCTCCATCCACCCCGACTGGCGACCCCGTTATCACCTCCCCCATCTGCATCAGAAGGGGTAACACCCGGCGCCACCCTCTCCCTATGGTGTCTCTCTCACTGTGCTAGGCCTAGCCATGCTTGAGATCCCCACGCATGGTGGAAACCATTCGGTTGTAGCGGTTGATCTCTGCTAGCTCCTGGCGCTTGGCATCCACCATGCGTCCCCCTTCGTTCGCACGGTATCGCTCAAAGTCCGGGTACATGGGGATAAGCCGCTTGTACTGCGCATAGTTCGCCCAAGCGACAAAGAGGGTGCAAAACGAGAAGTACCATGAGTACGGGCGGTTGCGGCACGTTGCTTTGAGGTCGAACGTGCGCAGGAATCTGGCAGCACGCAGCGCTAGATTTTGCGTGGTCATCCCACACAGGCGGCACTTGCTTTTCCATGGTTTTGGAGTGTCACGGCGTCCCCCCGGTGTCCCCTCTTTCCCTCCCTTTCCAGAAAACAACACGACCAACAGCCACAGCCCCACCGTCGCAAGATCGCGGACTCGATGGAGGCGACACAGAAGCCGGCATTGAACCTCCATGTGCAGCACAGCGAATTTGCAGTGTAATACCCCAGACCCAACGCCTGTCCCGCCGATCTCCCCAACACTCGCGCTCACGCGCCCCTCCTAACCCCTGGAGACAAGGAGTGAGGGATGACTGGTCACTTTTCCTTACCACCGACGTAATCCTGCACGTTGTGTGTGGCAAGGGGGAAGGGGGGGGGGATAGGGGGAAGAATGATCCTGCCCCACTGTCCCAGCTGCTCGCGTGGAAAACAGCACCGTCCACTCCACCGGTGAAGACGCAGCGCCCTGTGGCCTTGCTCCTCGCTCCCCACAAATCCAACACAACGTCAACGCTGCATTCGATCAGCTGCTCTCCAGCTGCAGCGGTGATCGGGCTGTGCTGCCGCCAAGAAGCGGGCCCATCTGATTCACCGTGGACTGGATCAGGTCTCTCGGTAGTGCGGATCGCCTCACGGAAGCGACAATTCTCTGCTTCAGATGCGGCGAAATGCCTGATCCAATCGCTCGCTGGAGCAACGGTTGTGACGTCTCCGGGGCATTAAGCAACCTGTGAATCGATTGCGAACCAAAGAGCATGGTCAGCGCGACCTCGTCGAACCGGTTCGCACTGCTTGCCGCCCGCTGCATCAGAATGGAGAGAACCATTTCGTCGTGAAACCCTAGTGATTGAAGTGCATTGATCACGACGGCGGTGTCCAGTGGAGTCAAAAAGCGGCTGACAAGAACGAGTCGCTCGCCAATGTGCAGGAGCACAGGCAAGAGTCGCAGCGAGAGCTTTGCCATCCCAGCTGTGATCTGAACTAGCGCGGAGGCTTCCATTTGGCCCCACTGCTCCTCGCTGATGGCCAGCATGAACTTCTTCGTACTGCCGTAGTAGGCGAATTTGATTCCGGCGAGGCTATGGAGGATGGATGCGATGGTGTACCCAGAAAGTTTGGTCACCACGCCAAGTGACACCAGATGGTCGAGGCACTGCTTGAGAATCTTGTCGTTCTTCAGCACCTTTTCCTCGAAGATGGCAAAAAAGTACTTCAGGTCGTCCGGCCGGCAGAACGGCAGGAAGGTTAGATACTCCATCGCCAGGCTGCTCAGTGCCTCGGCATCGGCCGCTCGCGTCGCCCGCATTTTCTCAAGCACATCCCAGCCCAATCGCTGCTCCTCGGTCAGTGGAAGAATCGCGTTAGCTGGGTCGTTCAGGTTCATCCACTCGGACGGCGTCAATTCTTCCTCTCCGTGCGTCCCAAGCTCCGTCACCGTGGTCAGGAACACTCTCACCGCTGGAAACCTCTCAAGGCGCTGCTCGCCCATGGCCGATAGCACGTTCGCGGCGGTCTCAGCGTTGTGGATTTCGGGGGAGGCAGCTGCGCATCGAAGGTTCATGTACTCTGCTACACTGTCGAAGAACGCAGGCTTGTTGTAGCCAAGCTGAGCCATGGACTCCGCGCACGCAAGAACGCAGCGGGTGTCCATTCCGTCCGAGAAGCCCTTCTGGATCTTTTCCTCGCAGAAGGCAAGAAAGACGCGCATCTCCTCCGCCTCCAGCTCCAGGTTCACGCGCTTCTCCAGGTCGTCCTTCTCCGCCACATCCAGCTCCAGGCCGCGAGCGAAGCACTTCAACGCCGCGGCAAGTTGAATCATCGGAATTCCAGCAGAGGTCTGCGAAAATTGATTTCGTAAGTGCCGGTACACCAACTTGTCTCTTAGCTGGTGGTCCCCCAGCGCCAGCAGGAAGCGGTAGGTCTGCAAGGCCGGGAAGTGAATCCCCTGCGCCGCCGCCTCGTGCATGAGGGCGGCGGCGCACTCGATCGACGCTGGAGTGCCCACCTCGAACAAATGCGGGATCAGTGAGAAAGGGGGGTTTTCCGCGGACACGATATCCTCCACGCGCTCCTTGATCACAGCCGCACAGCAGCTCACAGCCTGCGTGAACTCCGACGGATACTCGGCCGCTTTCAGCATCGCCGCGAGTGAGAGGAAACGGGAGACAAACTGCTGGAGAGACTCGATCGATGCGTCGCTCCCACCGAGGCCCCCGTCCTCCGCCGAGGCCTGCAGCAGCCCCTCGCACTCGCGGCTAAGATACGCGACAAGCTCCTGCATCTCACGCGTGAGCTCTGGTCGCAGCTTGCGCGGGATCTGGCGCACCGCCTTACACAGTGCCATCACTGACGGCACATCCAGTCCCTCGCTTTCCACGATCCGCTCCACCAGGCACTTGATCGCATCGGTGTCGATGAACTGCACCTCGTGGCTGGCAACGAGGCAGAAGAGCTGAATAGCGCTGTACAGATCGCATTCCTCGGCGAACCGAATCGCCTGCGTCTGTAGTGCCGCGGCGGCTGGGCCGTTCGTGTACAGCGACTTGTTGAAGCACCCACACACATGGCCAATGGCGGCAGGCGTCAGGACATCCGCGAGAGCGACAACGCGCTGAGAGGCTTGGTTCATCAGCGGCGACCTTGTCGTTTCGGGTAGGCTCGTCAAAATCGACAGAAGCACGGGAAGGTCCCCCGGCGACGCGGTAGTGAGGCGCGGACCAACGAACGCAGCCACTGCATCCGGTAACGAGGGGGTGTACGCCCCCCAGTACGCAATCTGGCTGACGCACACGCGAAGGTCGTGCAGGCCCCACGCGCCTGCCCGCAACCCCGCAACGCAGATCTCCACCACCTTCGCCCACACAGCCTCGTCGCACCGGAACTTTGGGAGACTTTGCGTCAGCAGCGACGCACGTCGGCCGTGGGATGGGGTTGTCGCGTCGATCGAGACGGCCACGAGAACATCGCCGACAAGCGCTGGATCCTTCTGGCAGAGTCGCACAAACGCATGAGAGATGGGACGCAGCAGACCGCTCTCCTTGCGATCGACGTACGCGCGCAGCTCCAGCAAGCCAATCATCGCCTCACGCGAGTGATCCGTCTTTCCAAACGAAACCCGACCGCACCGACGGGCCATCGCCGTGAGCAAAGCTCCAACGTGGGGCTGCATCTATGTCTCGCCCACCAGTGAAAGGCTATTTTCTCACACCTTTCCCCTTCCGACAACTTGCCTACACCTTCGTCAATGGCCTAGCGCGTAGCCTCTTCCGCCGAACACCAGTTCAACCCACCACTGTACTGGAAGTGAGGCAGCTAGCGGGCCGCGGAGGGTGGATCTCCACGAAAGACACAGGGCCCGCGAGACGCAGTGCATGCACTGCATCGAGCAGCTAGCGGTGGGGTCGCACGCCATCACGTCCGTCACACAGAGTAGGTTGCAGAAGGAGTTAGGGTGAAGAATTGAGGGGTTGGGGAGGAGAGGAGCCGCACAGCGACGTGCGTGCATGGCACCTGTGCCTTCGAAGCGGCCAACGTAGGGTACAGCCTGCCCATACATACATCTTTGAGAGTGGAAAAGGGGGCAAGGCGGCGGGGAGGGGGTGACTTGCTAGGTGGAGAGTGGTATCCGCGGAGGGGGGGGGGCTCATGCGGGGTGCGACGGGCGATCCGGGAGCACCAGCCGCGTGGCATCGCCTAGAAACAGTCCAGTACATCCGATGCACTTGCGGTAGCGCCCATCTCGCGTGAGACAGCTAGCGTTACCTCGTGGCTCAGCAGGCAGCCCTTGCACACGCCGATGCAGACGCGCGCGAGCTCAACGACGTCGTTGCGCTCGGTGTCGGCTCCAACTTTCACCGCTTGCTCGTAGTAGAACAACGCGTGAGCGTAGTCACGGAGAAGAAGGTACAGTTCGCCCAGCAGCAGCAGGCAGACGCATGCCCCTGCCCTGTTACTGTCTGCGCTAAACATGTTCAAGCACTCGGTGAAGCTTTTCGACGCCGCCCGCATCTCACCGGAGCGCAATTGGGTGACACCCAGATTGCCGAAGACCGTACCAATGAGGAACCGGTCCTGAGATGCCTCCGCGTGAATCATGGCATCCTCTAGCGCCTGCGTCGCGAAGAGGAAGTTGCCCAGGGCGGAGTAGCTGATCGCTTGGTTCACGAGTGCCACGGCTTTCCCATACGCCGAGCACAGCGACTGCTGCTGCCGGTAGTGGATGAGCGACATCTTCACCTCGCCCAGGCGGTAGCAAATGACACCCATCACGTTGTGACAAAAAGCAAGCCCCTGCGCATCGTCGACCTCACTGAATATCTTGGCAGCCCCCTCAAAGGCGCGAAGGGCAAGCTCAAGGCTGCCAACGTTGTAGTACAGTGCACCCGTCGAGCACTGCGCGCGCGCAGCCGCCGCGGTGTGTCCTGAGCGCAGCGCAGCCTTGGCGTGCTCGGCCGCGTCGCGAAGCTGGGCCACGTGCACGACGTCGCGATCGCCGCCACACCGCTCCGCTGGCCACCTCGCCGGGGCCGAGTGGAGCCCCTTGATCAGTGCGGAGATCGTCTTGCTCAAAGAGGCAGACGGGTATGGATCTACAAGTAGGGGCATCGACGAGCCCGCAGGCGGCGCAAAGCGCAGGGGAACATCAAACGAGTGGTCGGCTTCACGCAACTGCACGACGACCGCATCCACCACCTCATCCCCCACCGGCCGCTTCGCCTCGAATTGGAAGTCCGGAATACACGATGACGGCGGCGCTTTTCGCCGGAGGAAGTACTGGTTTCGATTGGCATCCACGGAGTGCTCGATACTGCGCAGCTCTTGGCGAGAGAGCAGCGCTACCTCGCTCTGCAGCTCTGGTGCCACATAGTAGACTACCCCGGATCGTGCAGAGCGCACGGTCTGGGGCACGGAACCCACACCCTGCGCGTCAACCTTGTCGGCCGTGCCCAAGGGCCCGTGGTCCGCCGGCTGCTGAGGAGCCCGTGACATGCGAAAGTTCCCACGGTTCAGAACGCGCCACGCTACCTTCACCACAGCGGGAAAGGCCCCGCGCGATCGTGTCCAGGTCTGGGACGCACGTACTTCCAAAGATAACTGTGCCAGCACCCCGGGGCCTTCCAGACCGAAATCACAACTATCACTACCGTCACGACATCCTCCGCACTTCGTATCGATCAGCCGCTGTGAGGCAGAGGCTGCAGGTCCCCGTCTATGCAAATCAATACCGAAGCGTAGCACAACCTCGCATAAAACAGTCCTCAATGCTCCATTCACCCATCTTTCAATGGGCCCCGTGAACCCACAGGACCCCCTCCCCCCGCCTTAGCCATGACAAACTCAACTGTTTCAGCAGTGTCCGTGAAAGGAACGTTGCGCACCCCGCGCCTCCCCACCTCAAGCTCTTGGGGAAGAGGTGAAGGGCTTGGGTTCTGTTTAAAAGTCTACGAACGCACTGTTGCCTCGCACACGTGCCTCCACAATGGCAAGAGAGCTGAGGGTCGGTGCAGGAGAGGGAGATGTCAGGAGAGTCGCGGGACCGCTCCGCTGCGGCACCCTCTCTCGGCCCCCTTGCCTCACACTCTATCCTCACGCATGTCCCCCAAACGTTCTTCCTCTCCGTTGGGAAGTCACGCCGTCCTTCTACTCCCGTTGGCACCCACTCTTTCAATGTCTCTCTATACTTCTCACGTTGACCATATTCAACCGGCGGTACGATTTGGGGCGCCAGTGATGCGTCATGGGGAGAGGAGTGAAAGCGGAAGAGCAAACTACGCAAGGTAGACGCACATCTCTCGATCCGCACCACGCGCCACATAGCGGCGTGCGATGCACTCATCGAAGGCGGTCTTGAAGATCCGATTGGTCAGCACAGCCTGTGACTCGATCTTTTTGGAAACTGCGCTCCGCAATTCCGTGAAAAGACACTCACGCTTCTCCTTCATCACTTGAACAATGGTCGTCAGAACCATGAGGTCGAGCTGGGTATCAGGCGCGTCGTCACCACCGGAGCACCTACGCGGTAACGGGCTGCGATTGAGGCGGATCTCTGCCTTGGCCGATGTAAAGTCCGGATTGATCGCCAGTAGACGCCGTGTGTGGTCCTCCTCGGCCCCTTGCCTCGCCGTCAACATCTGTAAACGAGGGCTCGTAAGTGGTTGTAGCAGGCTCACGATTCTGGAGACCGGAATCCCTGTGCGGGTCGACAGCTCGGCGAAGCTAATCCCGTGGCAGAGGCCGTTGCAAGAGCTGCTTATCGTGGAAAGAAGAACGAAGATGTCCGCCGTGGACCGCACGCGCTTCGAGCCGTGCGGAAAATCAATGACGAAAACCGCCGGCTCTCCTCCCGTTAAAAGCCATATGATGCGTCGCAGTGGGTAATGGAGCTGATAGAACTTCTCAAAGCTGCGGCGCTCTGCGTCCACATCGGGGGGAAATGACCGCAGAACCCACCCAGGGTAATTCATCCACCGCATCGCTCCGAGCACGAGCGGGTTCAGCGAACTCTGCCCCGAAGGAATCATCGCACTTCCCGCCTGCCCTAGGGCGTGGTTGTCGGTCATAAAGTGAAAGGATTGCGCAAGCCCCACAGCCGATGGGAACTGATGAAGCAACTGCTTGATTGTCGAGACTTCCTCGCGATACAGCGCTACAACGATGTCGCCGAAGTTGTGCAGGCGCTTGAAATCCGAGGCGTACGTCGCTGACGCGCTACTGTGGGTGGCTAACTTGAGTACCATCACGTCGGCCACGACGCGTTGAAGCCGAGCGAGGAATTTCCTCTTGTCTGTCAAAGCTTGAGACATGAATATTGCGGACTTGAGCGACTCCTCGTCGGCCAATTCGTCTGGGCCCACCTGATTCGGGGTGACCGTGAGACTCCAGAAGAGAAAGGAAAGGATCGCATCTTCTACGGACGCCATTTTGGTGCCGGCACGACTAGAGGGTTTCACGCACACGTTGGATACGGCCGCGAAAAAAGGGTCACCGACATCCAGAGCAAGGCCATCCGCAATGTTCTTGGAGAATCGACCAAGAAGAATCAGCCGCCTGCACCGTGCCACGTTCTGGTAGTGAGCAGTGCAGGAGTGCCGATCCGTGGACTGGGCCGCATCGCCACTAGTGCCTGTTACCATCTGGATTTCCAGCGCCACGCGAATGCTCTCCTCCAAGAGATCGGCAAGCAGTTCCGTAACGATACGATACCCGTAGTGACAGGAAAATGCAGCAGGAAAATTTGACAGAGGCATTAAAGAATAAACGGCCGCCAACAGCTCACGTGGAAAATTGATATCTATCGACCAGCTGAGGATACTACGCACGGTTTTAAGTGCCTCCGCGCAAAGAGGTTCTGAATCGCAGCTGCAGCGAAGGAGTCTCTGAAACGGAGCCTGGACCTCCGCCTTGATTGCGAGATACAGGCCATGGGTCATGACTGAGCCGGGCTCCACGAAAGACGTCGTGCTCGGCAGTGGTGCAATGAACAGCGCACCCAGCACGATCAACTTCACGATTTCTGGAGTACATCCCAAGACACCCAGTATCTGGGTCTCGCGGCATATTATTTCCCGGATCATCTCGGAGGGAAAACTTAGACTTCTCTGTAAGCCCCGCTTTCCCGGCTCCCCCGCAGTCGTCCCTCGATCCGATGGCTCTACGGGGGCGAGCTCTATCTCAATGCGTGGCGGCGCCGCTCCGAAGGGGTGCATCCCTGCGGTGGAACCCGAGTGAAAAGGTCGTGAAGCGTACCAACTCGCTGCGTCCCGCAGCGTCCGATCCACGATCTTCGCCCACGGCCACATCACTGGTACGCATGGCTTCATGAGCATTGTTATGGCATGCACCCAGCGCATAGCCGTCGATAGGGGAAGATCCCATATGTGCTCGCGGGTATACACCAACAGCATCAGCAGCTTCGAGATCATGGTTTCGGCGTGGTCTGGGTGGAACTCACGGGAGAAAGTATCGGTCCATCTGGCAATCAGGTCTCCTTGCACCGTCGGCGGAATGTCAGCCATATCCATCAGCATTCTCAACGTCTTAAGAAAGGGCTGATGGGGTGGCATGACATTCGTGAGACTCTCCGCCCACAAAGCCGTGACCTGACCCTGCTGAAGCATCAACTGACTCGTCACGCGATACTGCACGAGCGCCATGGCATCAATGAGCATCGGAAAGAACATGCTCGTCATTCCCAGAGCGCTCGTCCGATGCGCATAGGCGGCGACCCGCCTGTAAACCGCTCGGATTGACTCTCGGGTCTGCTTGGACGGACCGATCAGTAGATCGGTCATGCATTCCTCAACCACGTTGATAGCGTGGTGCGCAGGGCTATCGAACAGAACGCAAAACTTCGAGTGCAGATGGAGCATCACTGCGGCGAAGATATTCTGCACCGGTTCGCTCCCCCGCAGACACGAGCGAGAGGCCGAGGTCACCGGCGCAGCTGCAGCAGCGTTGGCGTCGCGGCTTTGCATGCTCATGGGACATGTGGCCTGCATCGCTGCGTGAATGCACACAATAAGAAGCAGAGGCCTATGCGTCCCTCAGTCGCCACAGTCAGGAAGGTACACGTGTTTCTAATCAAACCACAGCGAGGTGGACAGAGCTTGGCATAAAAAAGTACCGAAAGATAGAGCCGATGCTACGATACTAGTGGGGCGCAACGCGGTAGTAATGACATGAACACACAGTGCGATGTCTTGTGCCGGGGTGATGTAGGGCCTTGGCCGACTTTCGGTTAGAAACACTGCCTCAGGTGCAGCACGCGCTATCTGTAGAAAGCCCCTCAGGCCAAATCACAGCTTTGTCTGAGACACGCTGGCAGCGGAGTGATCACAATATGCTGTTGTGTCAAAGCTGATCGAGTACCGCATGGATGTGCTTGCTCCTGTGCCTGGGTGTGCGTGAGAAGAGAGGTGGGAGAAGGTGCATGCCTCATAGCGGCTAAGTGAAGAGGGAAGGCGTGCGGGCGCGAGTCTGCGGGGAAGGGGGAAGGCTGTGCCCAGGTGGCCCTGGATAGAAACTACACCCTAGCTCACACCGCAGGAAACTCGTGGTCCGTAGCCCCCCCCCCCCGACGGACACCCGGAGAGCCCAACGCCACGCCCCGCGCGAGCTCACGCACTCGTGGAGATCGTAGGCCCAATTCCTTTCGTAGAAGGTGCGGCAGAGAGGCGTCGCAGAGCGAGTAGAGGGGGGGGAGGGAGCGGAGTGGGGGGAGGAGATGGAGGGGGGTTGGCTGCCGCTGCCATATCACCTACCATTTTTCAGCACCAGCGGCTGGGGTTGCGTGACGCATCCACGCCACGGTAACTACCCCCGTCGCATGTGGGACGACGAGGCGGTAGTCCGTGCTGGGTATGCGCAGGAGGAAAGGCGTGGTGCGGGTGTTGCAGAGGAAGGAGTTCCTGGCGGGGGGAGGAGGGAGAGGGGGGCGAGGAAGGTGGCCAGCGTCGCAGCGGTCATGCATGCGCCGGCCAACCCCGCTCACACCCGCCGCCACAGGAAGAAACACCCACCGCCGCCTGAGGTACTCCCAACACCTTCAGTCCGCTCCCGCACGCAGCCCCCATTCACTCCGCGATTCTCCCAACCACTTACCCCAGATCGCCTCGTAGCGGTGCCAAGCCACTGCGTATTCGTCATGTGGGTGCGCAGCATGGGCTGTTGGTGCGCCCCCAGCGGAAACCACTGCGACGGAGGATACACCAGCACCGCCACCGCCACCGTCACGCGAACCTGTGGATGCAAGCGTGACCTGAAAAAACGCAGCTCAGCATGCTTTGCACCGACTGGTGCTGCAACAGCGACGAGGTACACATCGAAATACATGCGCTCTGCCACGTCTAGGTGCATTGGAGGGGGATGG
>PGOM01000024.1:284196-296576 GCA_002921335.1 Paratrypanosoma confusum | reverse complement strand
CCCCTACTGGCTGGTGCTGCGCGAGGGATACCGAGTCAGGGCGGCAGCGGCGACCCGTGGATGCATTTCGCAGCAGATGGCTAAGCGGAGAGGGGAGGGCAGCTGGGTGGCTGTCGTAAGGGTGACGAATTGTCTTCTTGCCGCCCTCCCCTCCCCACTCATCATCACATTCACTCTTGCGTCTCTCTCTTTCACTCTCTTTTCTTTCCCCCCCTCCCCAAATTTAATAAACCTCCTCTCCTCGTGCCCATTCAGTCATTGAGTGGTACAGTCGCCACCATTGTGCACTGTTTGAGCGCGCACTGCTTCGCCAACTGTGCATAGTGCTTGATGAGTTGCACGGCAAGACGGGTGAGCGTGAGCTTACGAAGCGTGGCGCCTTGGGTGATCCCTTGTGCTGCGCCCTTGGTCTTCGGGCCTCTGCCCACGTGCAGTCACTCCAACTGCCTCCATTGCTGCGTGCAAGGCCCCTCTCACATCTTGTTGCTGCCACCACGCGACCCTGGTGAGGCTCTGGCTGCTGGTATCGCCCCGCGTAGTCTCATCCTTACTGATTGTGACCGCAACCCCGCAAGGAACCCAATACCTTCATTATTTCTCGACTCGTCAACAAGCCGCTCCATTCAACTTCGTAACCTTTGCCTTCTCAGTGTTAGTCGTGACCCGTAGCCAGCATCCGCATTGAAATCGGCATCTGCAGCACGGTGGAGTAGGCCGAGTGAATCAGGACCGCACATAGCGGTGGAGTGTATAGTCGCGGCCCACACCAGCAAAAGAAACAGCGTCCATACAAGAGAGGAGTGGCAGATTTATTTGGCGCCTTCGCTAGGCTCCCCCTGAGTCATCCACCGCGTGTACTCCACGCGCCTCCGGTGTGAACATCAGTAGGAGAAGGGCCAACGTTGCCGCCGTTCCAGTCACCACCTTCGCCGCTTTTCGCGGGCCCAAGCCGCTGAGGCCGCGTGCGCTTCAAGTGACGTTGAACGTGAGCCAAGCGGCCTCAGTGCTGCAGGCCTCTTCTGCCATCCGAAAACTCGAGCCTCACTGGCCATTTGCCTCCACCGAATCCCGTAACAGCACCGAGGAGATTCCTACCCCACAGGGCACCACCCGCGCTCCTGGATCACCTCTAGCGGTACTCTCCCGTTTTGCCTGCAGCGCACTAGCCTCTCGATTACCCCCGCTGAAACCTACGATACGTAGCGTTCTAGTGGTGCGTTCTTCGCAGTACTCTTTTGAAGCTGCACGCAAACTGCTGTGGTAGCGAGTCAGGTCGTCTCGCAGCTGCTCCCCGGATACCCGTCGTAACAACAGCCACCGTCGCCACTTCCAGTGCTAGGGCGTTTTTCTTCACCCAAACTGTCAGCCCAGCGCCCTCCCTCCTCAGGGCACTCAGCGTTCGCAGTGCCGACGCTACCAAGTTAGCGCTAGGGACACGCGGACTTCCTTGACCGCCGAAAGACGGCGGCATGGAGGATCTGTATATGACCGTCGTCACGGGGCCGCCAGCCCAGTCACTGCGGCCCGTCTTCACTACAGAGTACACTATTCTCCGAGCACAGGCGCAGACGCCACTGGATCGCGTGAAGCTGCTGCTGAAACGCCTGAGCACTGCCTCGGAGGCAAGTGCCGCACAGACGACGTCGCTCCTCTTGAACGAATGTATCGGGGCGTCACTGGGCCCTGACGATGTGGAGTCAATGGTGGAGTCTCTGGTGGGCTTCGCAAAGGACCACCCCGAGTGGGAGGAGTCGATCCGCTGGATCTGTGCCCTGATTCATTTCTACTGCACGGACGAGGTGACCGTATCAATTTTTGCGGAGTTCGAGGTTCCATCTGTCGCCGTGGATGCGCTGGCTAAATTTCCAGAAAACAGCACACTGTGTGCAGGCGCAGCGGCACTGCTCTCCCATTTCAACTTCTACTCAATCGGTGACGGCATTGCGAGGCTCGTTGCGGTGATCAAGTCACTCAACGCGAATATCATAGTGTGCCGCATCGCATGCCGCGCATTGGCCGAGTTCACATCATACTACAAGGGCTCGGCGGACTTGTTCCAGGAGGCGTGCTCGCTGTTCGTGAACGCTGGCGGTGTTGAAGTGGTAGAGTGCGTTCTACGGCAGCACATCACGGATGAAGACACCTCTACGTACACACTGCGCATCCTTGCGAACATTACCAGCGCTAATCTGGATAGCGTCGTGTCCAGCGACTCTGCGGTAATCGGCCATGTCAATGACGTGCTATGCAAATACCCGAACTCGGAGATGCTGTGCTGCCACGCCCTGCGCGTCATTGGGAACGTTCCGCGGTCGACCTATATTGATATGGGGGTCATTGCGAACATCATCCAGAAGACAACGTCGGAGATGGTGGTGCAGGAGGGTATGCGGGCGCTGAGCAGCATTGCCATGAACTCGAAGGAGGTGAAGGGCCAGGTTCACACTACTGGCTGCATCCCGCACGTGCTGGATTTCATGAAAAAGTACAGGCACAACCCGTTCATATTGGAGGAGGCCTGCAGCCTCCTGTCGTACCTCTCCTTTGACTCGGAGGCGATCACTGCGTCCATTACGACGGCTGGTGGAATCACGTGCGTGCTGGAGGCGATGCAGGCGTTTCCGGCCAACGAGAACCTGCTAACCACGGCGTGCGCAGCGCTCTCAGGGCTGACATTCAACAACTTTGCCGGGCAGCAGGTCGTCGCCAACGAGAATGGGGTGGAGCGTATCATTGACGCAATGAAGTGTGGCACGAAGGCGCGCCTGCTGGAAAATGGCTGCCTCGCCATTGGCACCATGTGCTGGAACAGCGACCTGAAGGCAGACGTCGTACGCCTCGGCGGTGTCAAGGCCATTATGAAAGCTCTCGACGAGCAGTACCAGAGCTCTGGACTGGTAAAGAACGCGTGCCGCGCCCTGGCACAGATAGCGTTCAATTGTGAGCGCTACCGCGACATGATGAGCGCCAATGGCGTTATTCCACTGATCATCCGTGGCATGGCACACCACCCCAACTACGACCGCGCGCAGATGCATGGCTGTGTGGCCCTGTCGTACCTCTCTTGGACGAGCGAGGCAAACGCTGCACATATTACGGCGCACAGCGGCTACAAGGTTATCGTGGATGCGATGCGCTTTCATCCAAACAACCACGAGGTTCAGGAGCACGCCTGCAGGGCTCTCGCCAACATCAGCACTGTCGATTACGAGAGTTCGGCGGCGGCGCTGGAGCAGATCGTCGCGGCAATGCGCCGCCACGACCGCGTCAGCGAGGTGCAGGAGGAGGCGTGCCGTGCCATTGTCACACTGTCTCTCGTCTCACCCAAGAACAAGAACAAGCTGTTCGAGCTCAATGGCGCGGAACAGGTGGTGGAAGCGATGAAGGCGTTCCCCAAAATACCGTTGGTGCAGCAGGAAGGCTGCAATGCCCTCGCACATCTCGCATACGAGCATGCAAACCTCAACAAGCAAGTGACGGACCTCGGGGGAGTCGAGCTACTCCTTACCGCAATGAAGACGCACACCTCCAACCCAAAGGTGCAGCTGAACGCGTGTGGAGGGCTCAGCGCGCTTGCGTTTGACAACACAGTGGCCCAGCGGCAGATTTTTGAGCTTGGAGGCGTGGACTGCGTCATTCGCGCCATGTCTACCTTCGAGCGCCTGCGCATGCTCGAACTTGGTTGCTCTGTGCTGGGTACACTCGCGTGGAACACCGACATAAAAGAGCAGGTGGCAGTCGTAGCCATCCCAGAGATTCTCACGGCGATGCGCGTGCACCAAGCAAGCCCCCTCCTGCAGAAGTCTACGTGTCGCGCGGTTTCACAGTTCGCGTTCAACTCGGAGAAAAATCGCCAGCTGCTTGCCGACTCGGGGGCCATCCCGCTGATCATCACCGCGATGCGCACGCACCTAGCCACGGAGAAGCTAATCATACACGCCCTGAAGGCTCTCACGTACCTTTGCTGGGAGAATACCCAGGTGGCGCAAGCCATCATTGACGGAGGTATCTCCGAGGTTCTGGAGCAGATTCTCCTCGCGTACCCTAACAAAGAGCGCGTGTCGAACGAAGCTATTCACCTCTTTAAGATCCTCTTCCGTAAGTCCACCGGAAACCCCAGCCCCGTGATGAAGACCCCGTTTTCACCACCGACCGCCTCACCTGTTGGCGTCATGCAAACCCCGGGGGGGCCGCCTACTGGTGCTGCCGCACGAAAGGTTGACACCACAAGCTACTCTCCAGTCGTCACGGTCGGCCAGGAAGACGATGACCTAGACAAGTATTACAATGCGCCGCGCGATGCTGCCCCTCAGCCAGGTGTTCTGGCGCAGCATCTGTTCTCGGGGCTGCATAGCGATCCTGTCGGAGAAGGGGGTGGCCGACGGCGTCGGCCTCGCCGCCGGGGTGCCGACGGTGCGGTGGAGGTGGCCGTGCAATCTACAGCGGGTGGCGAAGAAGGCTATTTTGGCCAGGGTAACCTCCGATACTCGCGGTTTGCCGGCGAGGGCGGAGGCGCCACTTCCGGCAGCGGTGGCCGCGGGGGAGGGGGCCGTGGTGGGGCCTCGTCGCCCCTACTGACGGAGTTTATTGACCCAGCGATCGCATCTTTCGAGGATCCCCGCTTTCCTAAGCGCAGTGGCCCACGCGTAACCAGCAACAAGGATGGTATGTGGGATGAGCCTGTCAACTTTCACGGTTTAAGAACCGCTGGGCCGAGCGATCTGAACTGGCAGCAGCAGGAATTGGCCCGAGGATCCGTGGGTGCGATGGGCCACGGTAACTCTGGTGCGGCTCACTCAATGGGCGGGGTAACGAGCAGTGGTGGTGACTCGCACTCACGTGGCCGCTATGGCGGGGGGGTGCGAGGGGGTGGCAGGGGCGAAGGGCGCGGAAGGAATGCACCTGCAGGGGTGCCTTCTCAGGCGGGAAGCGGAGGTGGTGGCGAGGGCGAAGCTCAGCATCCGCACTACCACAACAGCAACAACAACCATAACCATGCACAGCATTCTCGTGGCGCTGGCGCTGGCGCAGGCGGCAGCGCCCATCGGGGCGGTGGCGGGCGGACAAGCGCTTAGTGCATCTTCAGGGACGTTGGGGAGAGCCCCCGTCGTGCGCACTTCTACACACTCTTTCCCCTCTCCCATTCTTTCTCCTCACTCCCTCTCCTATCATCATCACCCATCGTGAGTGTTTCTGTGGCGGGCTGGCGTTTGTGCGCAGGATCGCTAACGCTCGCTGGAATGTGGTGTGGCAGTAGGTTTGGTGGTGTGATTACTGTGGCTTGTTGATATGCGTGGATAGCTGGCGCTTTTGTCTCCTTCTTCCCCATCCTTTCTCCAGAGATGATTGCTCTGAATCTGGTCAGCGTTCCCAGTCGGAGAGAGTTGCGTGGCCTGTTCGTTCCCACTGTATCTGGATTGTTAGCGCGTATTGTGTAGCAGTACCAAGTGCTATGGGTGGACCCTGGGTCCTATTTATAGGTCGGATGTTGGCTTTGTATCTTTTTCTGCTGCTTCTGTTCACCCACGTGGTTCAATGGGTGCCGTTGGTTGGACTTCTCTCGCGCGAACGAAGTATGTGGGGACGGGGTGGGGGAAGAGGCGGCGCAGCAGCTGCAGCAGGTGGGTTGTGAGCCTACCCCGCCGTCCCAAAGCTCCCACCCTCACCGCACCTCGTTGAGAATTGCTTAAATAAGACCGCCGCCGCGCAGAAGGCACCACGGGTCGATGAGCCCCGATTCCGTATCTGCATCCACTAGCACGGGTGAATCCCTCGCGCTCGACGGATCTCCTCGTTTGCCTGCCCTGCCGTCTCACACTCTTTCCTGCCCCCGTTTTTCTTTGTATCTTCTCTCTCTTGCTCTCTCTCCACATCGTCGCGGGGGTTTCCGAGTTGTTGTCGGTGGTGGTTGGTGCGGCTGGACACAGACAGGGGGTGCTTGTGTGGGTGCGCGGCCACGGCTGGATTCGGTGTGGCTCCTCGCATAAGTGTGGTGCGAGGGGGAGGGAGTGGGGATGTGGTGAGGGCGAGTGGCAGTCCTCTCCGCAGTGTGTACTGGCTACTTGCTACGGGAGTCGACGAGCCAGGCGCATCTCCGCAGCGCACTTGGTAGATCGTGTGGTTGGTTTTGTGGCTGCGCGTTGCACCACCGAGGCGCAATGAGTGTGCCGGAGTGGGCGAAGGACGAGCCCTCCATTGAGGAGGCGAAGAACTTCCTCCGCCAGGGTAGCACAGTGGATTTCTTCGAGCTGGTGGCCAGCAGTCTGCTGCGGGAGCACCCTAAAGATGTCCTCGATTTCTGCATTCAGCTGGTGGACTGCATCGCAGAGAACAAGGAGCCTCCTCAGGTGCCGTTGGACCACCAGCCCAAGCATGAAAAAGACGGAAAATATATGCGTGACATGAATATCAGCGCGTTCCTTGACGCTTGGGTCTTAGCGCTGCTCGAGGAGCGACCGGCGAGCGATGCGGAGCGCCTCGCTTTTCACAAGCGATATTTGGCGGAGAGAAAGGCGACACAGGCGAAGGAGAGTGCCACGGAAGGCGGGACAGACGGGGCTGACACGGCGGTGCCACCCCCGCCGAAAGAGGGCGGTGAGGAGGAAAAAGCAGAGGAGTGACGCCGGTGAGTTTGAGGTGGCCGAGAGGTGGTGCAGAGAGTGCCGTTGTTGGGGAGAGGGGGGGGACGTGGGGTGGCTCCGAGAGGGAACTTGGGCAGCGGGAGGCTGGTGGGATCCCTGCCCCCTGAACTCTCTTTCACCCCTTCAACCCTTCACGACTCTCCAGCTCGTTCCAACGGCTCCAGTCACTCACTCCGTTGCGGTGCCTGTTTCTTTGTTGCGACATACCGGCCAACTAGGAATCATTTTGAGACGCCCGCGCCGCACCCTCCTGCCCCGCCCCCGTCCGGGGCTTTCTCCCGTTTCCCGCACCCGCACCCCCCTCCCTCCTTCCCCTCGGCATGGCAACTTACTCTTGTGTGCGGTAGCCAAGGTCGCGGGCACTTGATGTGGCGGTGCGCGCTACACTGCCGATGCGCTTACGGTCTGTATTTCCGTGTAAACGCGGTGCCCCTGCAGTGAATTGAGTCCGTGTGGTGGTTAGTGGTATCTCGGAGGAGGGCGGGCGGAGTGGAGGCGGGCCACCAGGCTCTGCGCTTACAGGCACATCAACCGAAGTCGTACGTGCGACGACGGTGTACTCAGAGAACGAGGGATCCTGCGAGCACATACGATCCCCTACCTGCGGCATTACTGCTCTTCGTTCCATCGAGCCAGAACTAACAGCCCACGTGTGTCCCTCGCTTGCCATCATGCGCAGTTTTCTTCGGGGGGTAGCATCCCCCATGTGCTCGGCACGTCTCCTTGCGACGACGGCCATGGTCTTGCAGAGGGGTGGCGGCGGCAGTGGCGGTGGGTATAGCCAAGGCCGCCGGGGAGGCTACTCTGACTATGGTGGCCGGGAGGACAACGGTCGCCACCGGCAGGACAGGCCACGTGGCGACAGTTGGCAGGGCCGGGGCGGTGGTGGCGGCGGTGGTGACGGGTTTCGCAGTGGTCCCCGAGGCGGTGGGCCTCCGTCGCGGCAGCGTGGTGGCGGCGAGGATTGGGGCGCCCGTGGCGGTGGGAACCGCATGGAGAGAGGCGGTGGTGGCCCTCGGAGAGACCGGGGTGGTGACCGCCGCGATCACGGCGACGGTCGCGGCCCGTGGTCGCACCATAGCGGGCGGGGTGACCGCGGAAACGGTGAGGGCGCCAGCGAAGGCCGTCCCGCGACAAGCTACCTTGAGGAGAACGCGGCGGCGCTGCATAAGATGAAGCGCGATTTAAAGAACTCCAAGAGCTTCAAGGAAAGGCGTGACCTCGTGACGAGTGCGCGCAGGCTCGTCCGTCGCACGCGCATAGACCCCTCGACCCAGGACGAGAAGAGCGTGACGCTGCTGCTGAACTGCGCAGCGATGTTTAGCTGCTCACCTAACACCGTGGCGGTGAGGCAAGCGGTGGATTGGATGACCTCGAACATCAACGATCTGTCGCGCCAGAACGTCGCTCTTTTCGCGAACGCGGTTGCTTCGCTCCAGGTGGAAGACTATCAACGTGTGCTACTCGAGTGCCTCTCGCCTGCTGTGGAGAAGCATATCGCGGAGTTCCGCCCGGTGGAGCTAGCCATGACGCTGCAGGCGTATGTGCGAGGCAAGGTTACTGGAAACGAGAAGCTGCAGGATGCACTCGTCGCTGCGGCTCTTGCTGCGGTTCCACAGATGCCCGTTGCCCAACTGTCTACCTTTGCTAGTGCACTTGCTGGAGGCACGTGGAAGGATCGCGACCCGGAGAAGCTGAAGTCGGCGCTAGGGACTGTTCTTACCAAGGCGCTTGCTGACGCGGAGAAGATGCACTCGCACGAGGTGGCAACGTTTGTGTCGGCCCTGGCGGAGGTTCCGGGTTTCTACCCGGAGGAGCTCATGCTCGCGCTCATTAAGCGCGCCAACGCGACCATCTCCTTCTACCCTGATACCGAGGTGGGGATGCTCCTGCAAGCCGCCGTACGCCTGAAGAAGCCTGACGCGGGCGCGTCCGAGGAGCTGCTGGTGGAGCTGGCTACAATGGAAAAGGCCTTTCTTGAGCGTCTCTCACGCATCGCGCGGCACTGCTTTCCTGCGGCGATCGTGACTATTCTTAACAGCAGCGCTGAGCTGGGTATCTCGCTTCCCCCGGAAATCATCGAGCCGTTCGTTGAGGCAATTCAGGACGACCTGACGTTCAACCGGCCGAGGTTCTCAGATCTTCTCGCTATCATTCAGGCCCTTACCCGTCATAAGGTTCACTGCAAGGGCCTCATCGACGCTATCAGCTGCTACCTCGTCGGGGTGCGGCCGCAGAGACCAGGTCGTGACGCTCCGCCCGAGAACGAGGATAGCGGCCTCGAGAAGGAAGTGCGCATGGACATCTACGAGCGCTTCTTCGCTGAGCTGGTCTCGCTGCGCATCGCGCTGGAGGATTTTTTGAATGCGATTGGTGAAAAGGCCAATGAAAGTCTCGCTAAGACGCTGCCAGAACGGCTGGCGGCCTGCTCAGAGCGTTCGACGCCGACGGCGCTAACTCGGGCGGCTTTGGCGGTCTGCCTCGCGCCGAGTGGAAACCCCCTGCGCAACACAAAGAATGACGACATGATTTTGCAGACGACCGCGCTCTGTTTCAGGGAAGTTCCAAAAAACATCCTGAAGAAGGAAATTTCGGTGGAGTTGCGCGAGCAGTTCGCATCTGCGGCGGCAGATCCGTCAAGTAGGGGCGCGGAACTCGCCTCTTTCCTGAAGTCGTTATGAGGTAGCTAGGGGCACGTGACTGTCGCTGGTGCGGGGTTAGAGGTTGGGTGACTGAGAGCACGTGTGGGGACAGGGGGATCGGATGCGTGGGCGAGGGGGTGTGGGATGATGCTGTGCTTCGTGCCGCTACCTCTCGACCACCTCGGGAACGGGAATGCGGGCGGGTGGATCGCGCGTTGGCGCAGCGGAGGCGGGGTAACCGCTGGAAATCAGACTGCAGGCTGATGGCCGACATGGTTGTCCCGGGCGGGTGCTGGAGAGGCATAGCAAGGTCTACGGAGCTGGTGCCCGCTGTCACAGGGAGACTGCTGGCAGCGGTCCGGTACACCGCTTTGACGAACTGCTGTGGGATGCTACTACCAACTCGTATGAACCCGAATGCTCTCCCTCCTTTGCCTCTCATGTGAGCACACAGACGCTGACGCCTGAGAACACCTACATGTATTTCAGTGCTCCGTCTCCAGACGAGTCGCAACACGATCTATCGCGAAGAAGTATCCTCCACTGTCGCGCCGCGTATCATTTCGCACAATAATTTCCATCATCAACATCATCATCATCATCATCATCATCTCCACCACCACACCACCACCACCACCATCATCTTCATCCCCCCTTGCCAAGGCGATTGCAGAAGTACGAGAGAGGCGCACGCACGCTGACTGGTACACGCCGCTGCCATCCCCCTCCTCTTCCCGTCTCGGGCAGGTCCGCTTATAGTCGTGTGCCGTCACGAGCGTTGTGACTGGTGCCGCGTGCTGGCTGGCTCGTGGCGAAGTCCTCGCTCGTCAGCTGCTCATTTTCACTGAGGCGCGACACGGCCGCTTGGCTGGGACGCTGGCTGACTGCTCTGCCTCGCACTTCTGCGACTCCCACGGGGGCCTCATACGGCTTGGCGGGGTGCAACGCGCAATAGGTGTGGTTTGCCGCGGGGTGGCTCATTGCCACTCACCCACTATTTCTCTCTCTGTTTTGCTTTTTGTACTTCCTCTCGCTGTCGCTATCCCTAGGCGACGCCCTCTCGCTCTGACCTGTAACTTGCCGTGTAGTTTTTCACACTTGCTGCGTGAGGTGGGTGGGTGCTTCGGGCTTGTGCCTGTGTTTGCGTCTGCGTGGGCGTGCGAGGCATTGTGTCGTGTGGGTGGGGGCGGCATAGCAGGCGAAAAGCGGAGCTGGCAGCTGCGCTGCACTTTGGCGCAGTGGTGCCGCAATGTCATCGCCCACGGCCGCCACCACCCCGCCGGCTCGGGGAGCCCCAGCGGTAGACCATAGCGGGTATCTCTTAAAGAGCGGTGGAATGCTGATCAAGCAGAACCAGACACGCTATTTTGAGCTCCGTGGCGTCTTACTGTACTACTTCAAGACAAGGCCGCTAAAGACCACGGATGTGGCGCAGGGCTGCATCGATCTCACGAACACCCAGTGCGTGGCGAACCCCAAGGAGCGGTTTTCGTGGGTTCTGCAGGGGCCGTCGCTCCCGAAGAGCTACGTCTTCACCGCGGCTAGCGATTCGGAGATGCGGACCTGGATGGCACGCATGTCGCACCCGAACAAGAACAACACGCACCGCATCAAGACGGCGGACCACAACAGCGACGAGGATGATGGCGAAACAACGCTTTACACGATGGGAAGCACAAAAGTCTCTACGAATGACTTCGAGGTTCTCTGTGTCATTGGAAAGGGATCATTTGGGAAGGTGTACAAGGTTCAGAAGCGGGATACGGGTGAGCTGTTCGCTATGAAGGAGATGAGCAAGGAGCTGATTGAGCGGGAAAAGCTGGGAGACCACATCTTCGCGGAGAAGTCGATTCTCCAGAAGATCAGGCATCCGTTCATCGTCACCCTTCACTACGCGTTCCAGACCCAGTCAAGACTCTATCTCGTGCTAGAGCTGCTTTCTGGGGGGGAGCTGTTCTTTCACCTCGGCGACGCAGGCCAGTTCAACGAGTACCGCGCAAAATTTTACTGCGGCGAGATCGGGCTGGCTCTGGGTCACCTGCACAGTCTCAACATCATCTACCGAGACTTGAAGCCGGAAAACGCTGTTCTAGACAAAGATGGCCACGTCTGTTTAACAGACTTCGGGCTGGCCAAGACGAATGTCAACGGTGCGGAGGCGAGCACTTTTTGTGGCACGCCCGAGTATCTGGCTCCGGAGTTTCTCCTCGGCAGCACGCATGGCAAGGCAGTAGACTGGTGGTCGCTGGGTATTCTTCTCTACGAGATGCTCTGCGGTATTCCACCGTTCTACAGCGAGAACGTGGACGAGATGTACGAGCTCATCTTGAAAAAGGAACTCACGTTCGAGGAAGAGGCCCCCTCTGAGGCTGCGCAGGACCTTCTTCGGAAGCTCCTGGAACGCGATCCGACGAAACGCCTTCAGGACGTGGAAGAGTTCAAGCTACACGCATTTTTCAGTGACATTGATTGGGTAGAGCTGTACAACCGCCGCGTCGAACCCCCCTTCAAGCCCGATAGCGCCGCGCTGAACTTTGATAGCGAGTTCACTTCCCTGCCAGCGCACCTGAGCGACCAAGATGAAGATGGGGAGAAGCACAGCAACATTGCTGGGTTCACGTACGACGGGAACGTCCGGAAGAAGCGGTAGCAGAGGGGGTGGGGAATCACTTCGAAAAGATCTACTGAGTAATGCCAGGCCTCGCAGGGAAACCTGAACAAAGTAGCACTGGACCGAAAAGGACGGTAGCGGTGAGAGCGAGGTGAGAGGCAGGAAGGGGAACCGCTTGGGGGGGGAGAGAGGGTAAAGTGGGGTGCGTGATGCGAGCCTGCCCTCTGCTGAAGCATGAGGTAGATGTTGAGGAGGGTGGGCATGACGGCTGGAGTGTGAGTGGCGGCAGGTGTGAGGGGTGAGATTGAGTTGACCCCGCAATGATGAGAGCTGGTGGAGTTCTGGTGAACCACCCGTAAAGGGGGGTGGCAGCGCAAGCAGGTTCAACCAGCTGGCGTGCCCTGCCGCGTCCTGTGGTGCTCGGTGTGAAGGTGAAGGTGTCTGCCCTTCGGCCCCCTCCCCCCCTCTTCCCCCCCACCACTTGAT
>PGOM01000024.1:269899-280750 GCA_002921335.1 Paratrypanosoma confusum | reverse complement strand
GCGTCACTCATGCGCCCCAACGTGCGGCCTGTGTCCCACCGTCTCCTTCATTCCCTTTCCTCCCGCCCCGCCCTCCCTCACGCCGTACGGCGGCGGTCGCGGGCGTTGGGCTTATCTGTATGATGAGCCCTCCGCTTGCTCGTGCCACCTCCTGGACCACTAGTGCTACGTGTTTTGCGGCGTTCACCACGAAGCGGACGTCGTCCCTGTTTTGGTCACGCGTCGCCGTGGCAGCTCCCTCCCGTGTTCTTCGAATGAGCGCATCGGCGAGCGATCCTCCCACGCAGGCGGCAGCTGCCGCCTTCGCGGGTATGGATGGAATGGGTAACAAGTTCGCGAGTGCCGAGGAGCTGTGGCAGAAGGAGCTCAAGGGCGATCTGGACGATCCCAAGAGTGGGTGGTATGGTAAGGCCATCTCGTACTGGGCCAACGTGTCAGCCGACGTGAGTGGCGTCCTCGGCGGGCTGGTGGAGGTGCACGACGTCGACGTTGCGGAGTCGCGCGCGTTTCTCGAGCAGCTGCCGGGACTCGGCCGCCGGCGGGCACTGGACTGCGGGGCGGGCATCGGCCGCGTCTCAAAGAACCTTCTCTGCCCGATGTTCGAATGCACCGACCTTCTCGAGCCGCTGCCGCACATGCTGGAGGAGGCAAAAAAGGAGCTGGCTGGGTTTCCAACGGGGCAGTTCATTCAAGGATCTATGCAGACGCATGAGCTCCCGGAAAAGACGTACGACCTCATCGTGATCCAGTGGGCGGCGCTGTATCTCACGGACGCCGATTTCACCGAGTTCGTGCGCCGGTGCCGGCAGGCGCTTACGGACGACGGGTACCTCTTCATCAAGGAGAACGTCTCATCCTCACAGAAGTTCGTGGTGGACAATGAAGACAGTAGTCTGACACGGCCAGACGCGCACTACCTGTCCATCTTTGAGGCCGCTGGTGCTCATTCCCTACAAGCCAAGTGGCAGGTGCAGTGGCCGAAGGAGCTGTTTCCTGTGAAGATGTACGCGTTTAAGTGACGACTTCGCAGGTGGATGAGACCTTCAGATCAGGTGCGGGTGCCGGTGAAGGGGGGCCGTTCGCGAGCTCGTCACGAACTGAGGTATGTGCTTCCGTGCTGGGGTAAGCATTAGAGGGGGATCCGGTAGTGTGAACGCACACCGCGTGCGCGGCTCATCTTCATTACTGCAGCGGCAGAGGAGGGGCCTGTCGCCGCGCCTCCCGCTGTGGAGAGTAGGTGGCTAATGGGGGGGGATGAAGAAGAGGTTGCCTCAGCACTTGCGGTGGCACGCTCCTTCCGAGTGCCGCCCTCCTCTTCCACTGCCTTCCGCCCCCCCCCTCCCCTCTCCTCCCGATCTCCATCTGTTCTAACCTGAATCCCCTGTGCTGCGTCTGCCTCTGCTACCGTCGCTGCTGCTACTGCTGCTTCTTCGGGTGCGCCATACGTGAAGGAGGGGGGGGGGGAGAGGAGGAGAAGAGAAGTGGTGATAAGTCGGTGTGGTGGACTGCGGCTGTCCGTCAGGAAGTTCCGACTACTTCCCCCCCCCCGTATTTTCTGAAGCGGTTCAGGTAGCTGCCCTCAGCTATGACGCAACTGAGCCGTCTGCCGAGCGTGCGCTTTGGCGCCGCTGGGGTTACGAGTGAGCGTACGGCCATCTTCGTGGAGCGCATCAACCGCGTCCTTGACACGCCCAATATCGGTCTGGCATGCGGGTGCCTTGATGAAGCGCGGCGGCTAATCCAGGCCCTGGACGAGGCACGGAACGCCACCCACGCCCAGCTTGTCGCATGCGAGCGTGCACGCAGCACGGAGAAAGCAGACCAGGTGCGAACCAAGCTTCGGTACGTGAATACGGAAAAGCGAGTGAATGAGCTGGTGAGGGACCTGACTTCTGCGCGGATGGAAATGGTGGTACTACGCAAGCAGGCCGACGAGCAAGCTGAGGAGGTGATGAACTTGCGTCGATGTGTTCGTGCCATGGCGCAGGATCCGACGCAGTCGGCGGTGTGGCGCACGGAGGCACTCGGCCTAGTGCCTGACCGCCGCTTTGAGGAGGCGTTCAGTGACAAGGTGCAGCTGATCCGGACGCGACGACGCTGCTCTGGCGTGGTCGCCTACCACCGGGCGTACGCAGAGCGAATGGAGGCCGAGCTGATGGCGGCCCAGGATGTGTTTCAGGAGCAGCAGCAGCGGCTGGCGCAGCTTGAGGATCGGCTCGGCTACACCGCAAGCAGCCCGGGGAGCGCTGAGGAGGCACGGGAGGGACTGGAGCCGCGATCGCGGGCGCTGGCGAGCAACCGCGCCTTCTCCACCGTCACGATTTCACACGTGGATGGGGCGGCTTACCTGCCAGTGCGCGTTCCGCTGGTGCTCGCGATGCCCGAAGACCTCTACCTCGCCGCGCGCCTCAAGCAGTCCAAGTTCGCTGGGCCGATCCGGTCCGTGCTGGACGTATACGGGCAGGAGGCCATGGCATTCAAGCGGAACGTGGACAACAGTCTGGGGTACATCTACCAGATTGCTACCCCCCCTCGGGTTGCGTCGCACGCGCGGGATCTTCAAGCCAGCGAGGTGGAACGGTTTCTTCGAAGCACGAACACGTTTCTTATTGTCATTTCGCGTAGCCTGCAGCAGCTGGTTCCTGACCTTCTGAAGCAGGAAGCGATCGCCCAGCGCGAGTGGCTCGAAGCGCGGCGGCCGACAACGGATGCAGCAACGCAAACGGACGAGAAGGAGCTGGCAGCCGGGGTAGTCCACGCGGACACGGCGCAGGATGAGGTCCAGCTCGAGGCGTTGCTCACTCATGCTCGCCAATCCCACGGAAAGATGTCGGCGTACTTCCACCGCACGATAACTGCCCTTCGCGCCACCCTTACCGCCGTTCAGAAGGACTTTGTCACGACACACGTCAAGCTGCGTGAGCTGCATGGCGCGTTCCTCGGGACCATCCGGCTAGTCCAGCGACACTGCTTCGCCTTTATCGACGGGAACATCCGGAACAGCTTCCACGCCATCGAACCACTGGATGTGACCGATGCCAGTGGCGATGCCGCTGGCACCTCCCAGTACGTCACAAGCGTTGCTGAGGCGGTCGAAAAGGACGTGGCGTACTGCACACTCTTCCGCGAGTTCTGTGCCAGTCACTTTCCCAGTGAGGCAAGCACGGAACCATTGGGCAGAACGCAGCCACCAGCGCAGAAAGATGTGCGGAGTGATCGTAATAAAGCTTTGCCGCGGGCGCGTTCCAAACCATCACTGAAGTCGACCGCTTTGCGTGTAGCCCAGCGCCGAACCAGCAGCAGTGCGGCTCTGCCCAAGCCTGCGGACACCGTGTGCTCACCAGTGATGCGGCCGAAGCGCCTCTCGCGGACGCGTGTGCCATCGTCATCTGCTGGTCACAACACGCCACCAGCCAATAACGGCGCAGTGGGAGAGCGTCGCTCAAGCAGCTCGATGTCGTCACCAAAACCCATCAAGGATCCCCGTGCTTCCAGCGGAGAGAATCCACCGTCCGTGGCCGTGAATGCCGTACTAGAGCCTGACGGAGGAGCTGAAACCGGTAGCATTCTAGAAGGTGAAGTAGAAAACGCATCTGCCACAGTGCACAATAGAAGTAGTAGTGCCTCAAAGTTACCTGAGCTACAGCATGAAGGCCCACCGCATTGCCACCGACTTCCCCGCGTGGAACCTCGTTCTGGTAAACGTTGCGTGGCTTCGGTGCACGTCAGTGGCATTCCGCCCATCGGCTATGGAAGTGACAGCGGCTGCGCAGTGCTCCCGCAGCGTCTGTGGCCTGAAAGTAGGCCAGCCATGAAGATCGACTACGGGCCCAGCTACTACCAGGCGTTTATTCAAGCTCACCAAAGGTACGCCCAGTAGAAGTACGCGATCCGCAATCGTGGCAGACTTTGCAGGTCCCAGGACCAACCCACCTCACACCCCTACTTTTCCTCTGCCCTCGTTGAAAATCTCTCTTTCCCATCCTTCAGTCGCTTCCCTCGGCTCTCCATACCGCAGGATACAGCACGGGTGCCTTGCCGTCTATATTCATTACTTGCTTCCCCTGGCGTACGACAGGTGAATTTTTAATACTGAGTGAGGGTTTTTTTGACGTGACAAATGTTGCTTGCCCCTTCGGTGTGTGCCCTAGCTGCTGACGCGGCGATTTACTGCAACGATCGGTGAAGGAGGCATGTCGCTCACCCTCAGAGCTGAAATAACATTGCGCCTTGCGTGCGGAGTTCCCTCCTCCTCTTCTGACTGCTATTGCCCCTTTCACACATTTTCCCCCGCGCCATTAGCCGTGGTTCTCAAGCGCCCTCGTCCACCGCACACCTGGCGCTTCGCTGATAACCGACGCACGAGTGAGAATCCCATGACCGCTGCAGCGAACGTCGCCGCCATGCAGGCGGAGCTGATGGAGAAGGAAAAGTCCGTCATCGAGGCGCAGCAGCGCTTGGCGTTGCTTCGTGACACCTTGAAGACCCTGGCTGGCCGGCAGGTGTCGCTTCATCGCGACAAGCGCCGCTCGGAAGTCACTGTAAAAGAGCTGAGCGGCGTAAGTGCGGACCACAACGTATACAATGCTGTGGGCCGCGCATTTGCGAAGGTGAAGGTTTCAACTCTTGTCCAGCAGCACCAGGAGAACATGGAGCGGTGCGAGGCAGAGGACAACCGCCTCGGTACCGAGAAGTTTCGCCTCGCTGAGGCAATAAAAAAGGACGAGGAAAGTATGCGCCACGCGGTCGAAGACCTCAAAACAGCCATTCAGCTCTTTCAAGCGGCGCAGCCACAGCAATCGTCGTAGAGAGCATATACACTGATGTGGCTTCGCTCCTCTCATTCCGGGATGAACCGATTTCCACGGGAGCTCGGCGAGAATTTCGTGAGAGAGAGACACTGGAGGGGTTGAGGGACGGTGTGAGTCCTGAAGCACGTGGCTGTTGGGGGGAGATGTGGAGGGGGGGATCGAGGCGTGTACCTATTTCCGGGTCGCAGCAGGGGCAGGACGGTGCGAGTGGCAACTTGTAGCAGCCGCCCCTGTGACGGCTTCCCCTTCTCCATGGTGTCAGATTCTCGGTCACAAGCCATCTTTTGTCGTTCACTTCTCAGCGGACGGTGATTCTGCTGCGTCGGCGAGTCTGCATTCCTAGATTGCCTTTGTCACGCTCTCCGACTGGCCAGTCACCGGGGTCGGTACCGGCAGCCCGCCGCGTTGAGTGGGTGGGTTGTTTGGGCGGGTGAGTGAGTCTAGCCCATCACATGAACGCACACCAATCACATGTTGAAGCAGTAACATTCGGCGTTCGTTCGATCTCGGGTGCCACAGTGACGTTGCGGTGACGCCCTGCCGGCGGGGCCGTCGTGGATGGTGTGCTGAGCGGCGCCATGCGACCATGCCTTTCCCTTCTGAAGTCGAAGCGCCCGGTACCTCTGGGCTACAGCCGGAAGGACTTCTTCAAGAAGGTGCATTCCCCCGGCGCGAGTAAGCCGTGGCGGAGCCGCAGTGTGCTTTCCAAGGGCCAGATCGAAGTAAGTGCGAGCGTCGATGTGATGCTGCCAGACGGGCAGCTGGACCACGGCAGGCTCGCGCAAGCGGCTCCCCTTGGGCTGACGAGTAGCCAGCACTTTGCCGACGGGACGTGCGGTGCGGGCGGGGCTGGGGAGCTCCCCTTGAGGGCGACTGGTATGTCGGTGGGGAGCCGTGGCGACGCTTCGCGAGCAGAGCCGTCTCTCTGCTCTTCCGACGAGCACCTCTCTTCTCACCCCCCCGCAGCTCACGCCGCTAGTGGGCGGGAGGCCACCCGAATGCTAAATGAGTGCCTTCAGCGTGGTGAGTGGGCAGCGGATTCTGGGTGCTCGTCGGCGGACGGTGGCGTTGCGGGGAAAGACGGCTTCGAGCCATCGGCAGAGCTGATGTTGCACCAGACAGCGGAGACTGCCATAGCGAACCCTAGTACTCTTCCGTTTGGGAAAGCGCTGGACCTGACTGTTGAAAAGGTAAGCAGCTACGAGGGCGGGCCCATCCCGCTTCACTTGCAGCAGTTCAAGCGAACGCGGCGCGAGGCTGCGGAGTCCATTGCCCTGCCGCGCCACATCAATCAGCTGTTTCACAAGATCATGGGGTGGACAGAGGAGCTGGCCGAGCTGGAAGTTGATAAGGCCGAGGCGGACACCAGCGCCAGACCGGGGGCCGCGCCACAGGGGGAGCTGACCCAGCTTCGCCGCAAGTATGACGATCTTTCTGGAAAGATGAAGTACGGCGTACTTCTGGCAGAGTATGAAAAGGACAAATTCGCGATTGAGCACCGACTGCAGCTGGCGGGAGATAAGATGGAGCGCAAGTTCCTGGATTGGGAAGGCATGCACATGCTTGATCAGAACCCCGCCGCGGAAATGGAAGCCGTGCAAGAGAACAAGAGCTCCCTGATTATCGAGCGTGCACCCTCATTTCACATTCCCGTGGTGAACCGCGACTGTTGTCCGGGTTGTGGTGCCCTGCTGCAGGACAAGGATGAGAACAGCTTTGGGTTTGTGCGCAAGGGCGAGGTGGAAAAGCACATCATACAGCGCCAGCAGACGTTGCGAGCCCGGAGCGAGTACGCCGACCGCATGGCGGAGCTTCAGCGGCACTGGGAGAAGAACGGGCGCCACGTGGGTGAGGAGTGGCTGGACTTCATGACGCAGGAGGAGTTCAACGCCATCTACCGCGATCGCAACCTGCCCTTCGTGTGCCACCGGTGCCATGCGCTCGAGAACCTGGGCGTGGAGGGCCGGCGGAAGGTCTGGTCGGCGCCAGACTTTAGCGAGAACTTGCGCGCGCTGAAGGAACGCAAGTGCGTGGTCGTGCTCGTGGTGGACGTGACCGACTTTCCCGGTTCGATGGTCTACGACCTGCCGGGGCTCATTTCAATGAACAACGATGTGATCATCGCCGTGAATAAGATGGACTGCGTGCGCAACCGCTCGTTTGCCTACCGCGGAACGGACAAAGGTATTGCGACGAGGCTGGTGCCAGAGGCCCATGTGCGAAAGTGGGTGAAGGAGATCGCGGTTCAGTTCGGTCTTCCACGGCACCAGATCCGTGACGTCATTCCTCTCTCCGCGAAGCGCGGTTGGAATGTAGACAAACTGATTGCTGCCATCGAAGATGCATCCAACCTAAACCTCGCGCGGCCCCAGAAGCCGCTGCGAACTTACGTGGTTGGCGTGGCGAACACCGGGAAGTCCTCGCTGATCAATGCTATTGCGCACAAGCTGTACGTTCGCCTGCCGCCTCACCCCGAGGCGAAGAAGGTGTACTTCACGCGGACGGACAAAAGCGGAAAGGAGTCTGTCTTCTGGCGCTGGCACACGCCCCCAAACGTCAACCGCGCGGAGATGATCGACATTCCCTCCCGCCATGACAAGAAGGCATCGAAGCTGATGACGGTGTCGTCGCTACCAGGCACGACTGTTGCCGCTAACGCCGTCCGTATTTCCCTCGCACGCAGCAAAAGTGGCGAGTACGAATACCTCTTCGACACTCCCGGGCTTCTGCCTCATTGGCATCAGCAGTCACCGCTCACCTTGTTGCAGATGCGGCGTACCCTGATTCGCAAGTATCGCAACCCGCAATGCTTTATCCTGCAGCCTGGAAACACACTGCTTATGGGTGGACTTGCAGCTATCGATGTCGTTCGTGGCTCGTCACGCGGGCTGCTGTTCATGCTATACACTTCGCAAAAGGTGCGCAGCGCCATTGTCATTACAGAGGCCTCTGACACCTTTTGGCAGGAGCAGCTGGGCAAGGCTTTAGATCCGCCGGGATCGCTTGAGCAGCTTGGTGAGCTGACCCTCTCCGAGTCTCGAAGCTACCTCTTCGAATGCTATAGTCGCCATCTTAAGCGCCCGAAGGCGGACCTCTACGTGTGTGGTCTTGGCTGGGCGTCATTCTGCGTGGCCGAACCGTGTGACGTCGTCCTCCGCGTGCGCACGCTTCCCGGTGTTGTGCATGGGGTTCGGGAGCCCCTGAGGAACCGGGACCTACTCTCCTTTGGTGGGTGGCCGAAGCTGAAGCGGCGCTTCACCGCAGCGGCATTGTCACCAGAGGACGCGCAGGATTCCATCAACGCCGTCGTGCGGCTGACAGCGCGGGCAACCCGGCAGCAGAATCAGGAGCCACGTGTAGGAGATGGCACCGCGCCGCAGGCCGCAGACCCCTTGCCACGGGTACCAAAGGCCGTTCAAACCCACCACGAGGTAGCTTCAGCCGAGCCATTCGACCAGATTCTCGAGGAGCTGGAGACGAGAGGTGTAGTTGGCTAGAGAGGCACATGTAGGCGTGTGCTTGTGCGTGGCGGCGCGGAGAGAGGTCACACACGAGTGTTAAGGTGTGGGGAAGTGCTAGTTTCTACCCCACACGACCGCGCGCGTTTTGTCGCTCACCGTGTCCTCAACGTTTTCGTTCACAGCAAGGAGGGGGGGGGGGGAGTGATCTTCACATTGACCTTCGCGGCCTTCGCGTACTTCCCCATATGGGTGCGACGGTGGGCCCAACGGACCTCCTGTCGTGGGCGATTGTGTGAGGGGTGTGGACCTTGATCCTGTGCAGAGACGATGCAAGCTGGTGCGTGGCTCTGCGCTAACTCTACCTCCAATCTCGCAAAGCGCGGCCACAGCTCCTCCGCGTTCACAGTAGGGGTGTAGTGTGGCAGGGACTATCGCCGGGCGTGGGTGTGAGTGCTGGCGTGGGGTGCCTGCGTGGTTATTAGCTGCGCTCGTGTTTCTTCATCGTTGCTACCTAGTCACGCTCTTCTGTTGATCTCACCGTAGTTGCTCTCCGCCTCAAACGTGCTTGCTGGTTGACTGCTCGCCTGCCGACGGCCTGTCTGCGTCCAGAACTTCTCCTTTGTCAAAGGCTCCATCATGGTGTTCGAGAGCATCAAGGGGAAGGAGGGGATCTCCATCTTCCTCCTGTGCGTGTGCATTTCGTTTGTCTTCGCGACGGTGTCCACGCCGATCGCGCAGTTTAAAGGCCGGGGCCTGCGTGTGGATGGCGCGTCGAAGATCTCATGCATCACGTACTGGGGTTACAAGGAAGACTGCTCGCTGAACCCGTACGCGTTTTACTCGCACAACATCGCGTGCAGCCGCGCCAAGCAGCTCTTCCAGGTCTCGGCTGCGTTTGCCATCATTTCCGTGTTTGTCACCCTCGGCTCCATCTTCGTTGCCGTCTTCCAGATCCTTGGGCGCCCCATCAAAGTCATCACGTGCGCGCTGGCAGTATTTGGCATCATTACGATTCTCATCCCGTGGGTGTGCATGATGGCAGTGTGGCACAACAACTACTGCGGCGGGTCTGCCGTTGCGGACCCGATCCCAGTGGGCAGCTTGCTGCGCCAGCGGTTTGAAATCAGCGCTGGGCTGGGTTTCTTCATCGCGGCCTGGTGCCTCCAGATCATCGGCACCATTTGCTTGTTGATTCTGTAGGTGCAGCCCCGCCGCGTGCCCCTCCCCGCTGGCCTTCTTCAATTTTCGTTCTTTCTCGTTTTCTGCTTCGTTTCGTTGTTTCCTGACCCTGACGCGTGGCACCCCGAAGCGGCTCACTCCGACTCGCCTCCTCTTCCTCCTCCACCGTCCCTGCTCTCACGGTGCGTGAGCCCATGGGTCCGGCCGAGCTGATTTTTCTGGCATTTTGGTGCATGTGTTTTCGTTTTCGCTGATTGCACCTTTACCATGTTTTGCGGCCCTATTTTTGCGCGTGTATTCGTCGGTGCCTGGCGTCCGGGCGGTTCACCCCGTCGCGCCCGCGCGCCACCAGCAAACTCGATCGCAGGGAGCCGATTTTCTTTATTCCAGGTGTTCTTCTACATGTTCCCTTCCACCGCTCGTGCCTCTGCAACACCGATCGCTACGTCAGGGCTGACGGTGCGCCCGCCAAGGCAGGCCGCATCACATCATTTCCGTGCGTGCGTAGGTTTTGGGGCGGAGCTAGGGCGCCATCGAAACGGTGGTGCATGCAAAAGTCGGAAGGGCTCTCATGAGGCGGTACGGTCGGCGTAGGCGGTAGCGGCCGTGTCGCCGAGCATTCCCGCGGCGATGTGTGTGGGAGTGTGCCGTAGAACGGGGCTGACAGAGGTTTAGAGATCATGATCGAGGGATATGCCCGCGCGCGGGTGACGGTGTTTGTTGGTGTGTGAGCGGCCGTTGAGGGAGGTGATGCGGGGTGAGGGCGTGAGGGTATGGGGGTGGGGCGGGGAGGCGCTGCTTCCGGGCACCCAGGTGTGAGGGGGTGGCGCAAGGGCCCATTAGGTGCCCACGATGTTCGACCCGCATATCTGCACGCGACCCACCGTCGCGGACGTAGGCGCCACGGCGTTTGGACCCCCTCCCCCCCCTCCCTCCCGGTGGAGCCTCTCTTGGTGCGGCTGGGAACGCCCTGTTTTTTTTCCCGTGCCGTGCCGAGACCCGAGTATTGGCTGGTTCGCACAGGCACATGTTGGAGTTGGAACCTCGTTAGTTGCTTGCGTGCAAATCTGCGGTGTTTTCTTGGATGTGAGCGCGGGCGTGTGACCTGTTCTGGCCTACCTGTTTGCTGTGTGCCATCCGAGGCGCTTTCTTCAAACCTCCTTCTCTTCTTTCCCACGTAGAGTCCCATTGCCCAGCGCACCGTACGCGGGCACCGATGCTGGTGGTAGCAGCAACAGGGGTGCGTATCCGTGTCCGTGTGCGTGTGTGTGTGTGTGTCATAGGGCGGTGCGTGTATGCGGGGGGGGGGTCACGCCGCGGCAGACGCGGCCCCTTTTCGTGGATGGATGGGCCAAAAGGGAGACGGTGGGGCGGAGTAGGGTGAGGGTGCGAGAGGTGGG
>PGOM01000024.1:241341-256353 GCA_002921335.1 Paratrypanosoma confusum | reverse complement strand
CCCCCCCCCCCCACCCTTTTTTTCTCGGTGTGCCATTCAGTAGCAGACGTTATGAGGCACGTGCAGCCCCGCCTAGGGGCCTTCGTCGTCTACGACCGTGTCGTTCCGGATTGGCGTCAGTACTACGCGCGGGAAGAGCGGCATCGGTTGGCGAAAGAGAGCGTGGCCCCGCTACGCGGCCTGACGGACACGCGGGGCGCGGTCCTTTCTACGGCCCCCACGTTACCGACTGAGCTCGCCACCGCTAACGATGCGGTGAAGGTGTTCACTCGCTGTCACAATGTAGAGGACTTGAGTCTCGTGATTCAGCATATTCGAGAGGGTCTCAAAGCACCCCTGCAGCCCATGCACTACGACGCACTGTTTCGCGTATTCAACTACCATCGTTCAAAGGAGAACATGGAGCAGCTGCTCGAGGTAGTGCTGCAACGTGCAGATGCAGACCTGAACACGTTTGCTCGCGTCATTGACGGGCTGCACTGTTTGAGCCCAGCCGATGTGTCAGCGCGCATCATCCGCGTCATTGGTGCTGTTGAGAAAGGCTACGGGAGCCTCGTTGAACACTGCAACAGATTAACCACCACGGCCAACGTCGCTGCTGGCCATGATGTTCCGTCAGAAGGGGCCGGCGGCGCGGGCACTCGGGGATCTGCTCCTATGCTTATGTCACTCATGAACCACGTAGCAAGCAGTGCCAGTTTTTCATCTGTGGCGCCGTTCATCGTTGCTTTTTGGATCCGGGCGCTTGGCGTACGCCTATCTGACTGGGACTACGTACACCTGCTGGCCACGCTACTGGCGAAATCGAGTGACTTTCCTCGACTTCGTGCCATTCTCTGTGCTTTTGACGGCTTCGAAAGGGGGACCGTGAGCCCAGCAGCGCTCCTGGACCAACTGGAGAGTCGTGGGGAGCTGTTGCCGTCCTCCAGCCCCGTCGCCTGTCTGTGCGATGCGATGCGCAGCTCCCTGGCACACCACAAGGTGCCGCTGGACCTCCCGGTGGACGTGGGAGTCGTGAACATGCGCGTGGGTGGGATTGATGCGGCGGTGAGTGGGATTCTCGCCGACATAGCCCGTTTTCCTGGCGTCGGCCCCAACAACAGCAACGCGCACCCCGTGTATCACACGCTCGTGCTGTTGTATAGCGTTCTGCGGGATGACGCAGCGGCAGTGAAAATGCTTGAGCGCGTGCTGAACGCGCATACTCAGTGGCACACGACTTTCGGCACGCTGCCCAGTAACGCTAAGGTGCTAGTAGACTCCGCTGCTGCTGCTTCCAGCGCCAAGTCGCCAATGCTTTGCCCCAACGGACAGGGTGAGGTGTCAAAACTGGCTGCAGCGCCGCCCGCAGCCCCAGCATGGGAGGAGTTTGAAGTGCACTGCCACCTGCTGCTGGACGTGGGGGTTCTGTTTCCCAACGTCAGTTCGCGGACGATACGGGACTGCATGCCGGCGTACACGCGCCTAGCAGAGCTCTCGTCGACGACCGGGTCTGATGTCGAGCTCGCCTTCTGCGGGGCTTATGCCATTCCGTCGATGACCACAAACGAAGAGGCGAGGGAAACACTCCAGCAGATTACGGAGAGCATCGACCTGACGAAGTCGCGCATGCCTCTTGTCACGCGGATGATGTTCAAGAAGTACGCGGAGTTCTGTACGAGGCACCCAAAGCGCAACTGCAAGCTGACTCCGCGAGGGCTGGAGGCGCGAGAGATGTGGGGCCGCTACCTGGACGCACGTGACACAGCGTTAGCTCTGTTCGGCTCGGCAAACCAGGCTCGCGACGCGATGCGGTACCTCTTCCACAACAACGGGAGCCAGCCTGCGCTTCGCAGTGCTGACGTGATCGAGCGCGACTTCAATGACGCATGCCAGCTGTTCAAACTGGATCCTGACTTGATGCGCGGGACGTGCGGCCCGGGGGGCAGTAAGCGGCCGCGGACCTCACGGCCCCATTTGCGACTTCCGTCTCACGCGGTGCCCCCGCACCTGCATGACGCAGAGGTCTACAACCCGTACCCGCACGTAATGCTGAAAATGGACTGTGCAGAGGCAGGTGGTAAGGTGGACGCAATCACAGAGGACTTCTTCGCACAGATGTGGGGTATCCTCATGAACCCGGCTCTATCGGGGAGCGATGAATGGTACCTGGATGATCCGGATATGTACTTGCTCCTGATGCGATGCCTGATCCACCGCCTCGACTGGGAGGCTGCCGCGCAGCTCACCATTCGGACAGTCGAGCACATCACGTACACGTACATGATGGACCATGATCTGACCCTCATGTTCCACGAGATAGGCGACCCTGCAGGCTGCCTCGCGTTTAAAGTAGCAACAAAGCTGTTTGATGGCAAGATCATGTCCGACGGCCAAGCGAAGCGAGAGCGCTTTCATCAGCGCCAGGAGCTGGGGCAAGAGCGGTAAGCCCGAGGTGCCAAGAAGGCGGTGGGAGTGACTGGGGAGAGGAGTGTGTCCATCGTGATGGTAGGTGGTGGATGCCTGAAACGGTTTCGACGGTGCAGATGTGCACTTATAAGCGCGGCGACCCTCCCCTACTGGGCAAGAAACAGCACTTCTTCGCACGACTCAGGAGGCGAGCAGACCCGCTGAACGCGGCGTTACCGCCACTGCTGCTGCTACTTGGTGTGGCTAGTTTGTCTTACTCAGCAGCGCGGCCTGGCCATACGTGAGCGAGTTCGTGCAGGAAAAGGGGGAAGGCTGGGAGTGAATCCCTCTCCCTCTCTCTCTGCGTCGTACGCACACACACACACACTCTCTCTCTCTCTTTCTCTCTCTCTCGCTCTCTCTCGCTTTGCATCTTCGTGCGTGCGCAGCTCGGTTGAAACGGGTCGAGCACTTCGCCTGCACGGTTCTTTGGGGATACTAGTTGCATTGGCGGATGCTTGCGGCATCGCGCTGCGCATGGAGGAGATCCAATGCCGCCTCCTAGGCTTCGCATCGGCGGCGCTCACGGCGGATGCTAGTCCCGGTGTTGGTGTCGGTGGTGAAGGTGGCGACACGGAGGTGCGGGAAGTGGCCCTCGCGCCGCGGACTCGACTGGATCCTGGCCTGGCGGCGCAACTCCATCCCTCCGAGGTCGCCCTCGTGGAAGACGCTCTGCCGCTGGGTTCGCTGTATCGATTCCTTCGTCGTGTGGCAGACGACGTGTCAATCGGCCGCGTAGACGGGATGTATGCCTCATCCATCGGTTCCAGCATCGCAGTCATTTTGCACGACTACGAGCAGGCCGTACGCCTCTGCGAGACTCCATCGGCTCTTGGTGCGATGGTGATGGTGTTTCGCGATGCGCTGACATCGCTGGCGGCGATGATACGTGAGTGCGGGCGAGATGGCGCCACAAGCATGGTTCTTCAGCGGATTCACCAATTTACCAGTGACCGTGAGATGCCGGCGCCGTTTCGGGCGGCGTTGGGGGAAGCCGTGTGGATGCGTGTGCTGTACCTTACCGCCCACTACGTGGCGCACGGGGTTGTGTTGCACGGACACCTGGATTTCTTCATATCCGTTACGCCGGCCAAAGTCGGTAAGGTGGCGCTTGCGTCACAGCCAGCAGCGCGTGACACGCACAGCCTTGTGAGCGGCAACCTGCCGCGGGGTATCCCCCTGGAGCTGGGCATGCTAATTCTAGCGACAGGCCGGGAGCGGCGCACGCTGCTGCGGGAGGCGACCACGTACGGCACAGACTACTTGGACCAGCTAGCGGCGGGGACGCAAGACGAGGCAGCAGACGCTGTGTTTCACGCGGTGTACAACCCGTCGCTCTGTCGCGGTGGGGTGCTGGTAGTGGATGAGTTCGAGGCGCGCATTGAGGCTGCCAAAGCATTGTGGAGCAAAGCGCTGTGGGTGAAAGTGGGCGAGACATCGCAGTTGCATGAGCACATCGCTGCGCTGCGCGATATGTTCCTGTGCCATCGAGGTGACGTTTGGCAGACCTTCGTGGATCAGTCGTTTGGCGCGCTGTTCGATGTATCCCAATCGGCAAAGAGTGGCCTCGCCGACGCGGTGGTGATGCGGGCGGTGGCGGACGCGTTTCCGTACGCGCTTCACTCAAATGGGATACGCGAGAAGACGCTGTCGGTTTATGACCACTTTTCGGCGTACCTTGTGACGTCCCCTGCGGCATCTCAGATGGGGTCGCGGTCGGTGGAGGATGTCGCCCGCGTTCTCATCGGGCGTGTGGGTGAGGTGGCGCTGCGCTACCGCGTCCCGCCTGGGCTCCAGCTCGTCGTCACCAGTCGTGCGATGGAGTACTACCACCAGCTGTTCTCCTTCTTGCTGTCAATGCGCTTCGCCCTGTACGCGCTGCACTCCATTCGCCGTGAGTTCTCGGAAGCCACCAGCGGCAACCGCAACATGACGTCGCAGCTGCGGCGCGCGTCCGTGCTGTTCCACCTCCTTTCGTTTCTCATGGCAACCATCACATATTACATGCAGGTAGACGTCATCCAGGTGCACTTCTCGTACCTGGAGCGCGCGCTGGAGACGTGCAAGAGCGTTGACGAAGCGAAGCGGCGCCACGACCGGTTTGTGTGGGCCGTCGCTGAGGGATGCTTTAGTACGCTCGACACGGTTGGGGCCAGTGGGGGCGGTGGGGGCGAGCCCCTTCGCGCCGCGTGCGAGGCGTTGTTTCGCTGCGCCGTGGGACTCTTCGTGCTCTGCCGGCGGTACCGGCTAACGTCGTGGGCTGTTGTGGCGGATTCTAAGGAGGACAGCATTTCTCGCCCAGCACCGCTGGAAGTGTCCGCCGTGCTTGGGGCGCTGGAAACACGAGTCCAGCAAAATGTCGTGGCGGTGTTCACCGGTCATCTCAGCTACTCGAGTAGGGCATCCGAGCGGGCGCTGTGGGCGCGCCTGGACTTTAACCGGTTCTTCTCCGCTAATCACTACGCTAACACAATGGCAGTGCCTCTCGGCCCAGTTGGCATACCACTCCAGAGTGGTAGCGCTCCCACTTCAGCGGCATCGGTCCCCCGTGCTCCATCCGTAGCAGCGAAGAAGCCCGTCCCCAGCGATGCGCGGCCGTCCTTCGCCACGAAGCGTCCGCACTCCACCTCGTCAAAATAAGCTGTTGTGCAGGGATAGGCAGATGTGGACCCGGCAGCGCCGCTAGAGTGGAGTGAACCGTTAAGGGGGAAGTGGCAGTGCCAGCTGGACTCGGCGGTGGTAGGATGAGGAGGGGAAAGGGGAGAGGGAGGGGTTCACTTTACGATGCGTTGCTCGTGAGGGATCGCGGTTCGTGGCGCAATTATCCCCGCTGCCCGTGAGGTGATTTTCGCGCCAACATCCGACGGGTGTGGACTTTGGCCGTAGACATGGCCAAAGTCGTTGAGCTACCTCCCTCGCTGTTCCCGTCCCCCTCCCCTCTCCTCCCCTTCCACCCTCACCCCTCCGCAGCTTCCCCGCACCCCGTGGAGAAACACCTCTCTCTCTCTCCCCCTCACGCCAGGACTAGGGGCAGTACCTCGCTACTTTCATTCGGCCATCACACTTCTCTTTTTGAACTGGTGAGCCATGGGTGTTGCAGTGCCGTACCGCTCGCGGTGGCTAGGAGTGAATCGCCTCAGGAGGGTAGGGGAGCCTGGCGCAGAAAATCTTTTCCTGAGGCTGTAGCGGCGCCTGCGGCTTGTAGTGGAGGGATATCCACAAGAGACAAACGCGCGCGCAGATGATCCCTGCGAGGAATGGTACTGGTCACCCAGCTGACAGGATCAGCTCACGATGGAAAGTGACAGCATTAGGACCAGCCACGCCAACGCCTTCTCTGCCGATGCCGATGCCGGGTGATAGACCGCGGGGCTGTGCAGTGCGATCCAGGCGCAGGTCCTCGTCGCGGTCGGAGTCGTTGTCGAGAAGAAATAGTAGACGCCACCGTCGCAAACCGCGCCGTCGAACATCTTCCACCAACTCGCGGTCTGGGTCAGTGTCTCTGCCCCCTGACCACCGTCGGAGAGTCACCCCGCATCGCAGTGGGGCTGCCACGTATCCTAGCCGCGGAAGCTGCTCTAGCTACGCAGTTAGGGGGCGGGGACCAAGGCGATGGGATGAGGAGCGGTCACTGTCGCCGCACTCATCGTTGCGCGGACGTTCCTCGACGTCGCGACACCGCCATCTTCGCCGCCGGCGGGGTTCGAGGCACTCTTCCTCCACTCAGTCGTACTCGGGTAGCTCCTCGTACTCCTCCCACCGCCAGTCAGCATCGGCGCACCGTGACTCATCATTGCCATTAGATCGCAGGCCCGCCAGCCGCTCTGGTTCCTCAGGAAGCAGCTCTCCCCCGAAGACATCTCGCAGGTACTCGCGAACGAGGAACGTTGCACGGGTGAAGGCGGTAGTTGGCGGACCAGACGGTGGCCGCCACGATGTGAGCAGGGAATCGGTCAGCGGGCAGACGGTACTTCACGAGCCGCCCTTGCCGGCCACCGTGAACTCCGAGTCTCGTTTTGGCCCGTCTCCACGACTAAAGGATGAGAAAGAACTGGGGTCTGTGGTGCATGCCAAGTGTCCCCGAACCCCTACACCGTGGAACGAAATCGCCGAGGGAAACCCTTTCTGCACCTTCCATGGCCGCACCCCTACCAATGAGCTGATTGCAGACTGGTGGCCGGACCGGGGGTGCCAAGTGGCGACGAGTGTACCAGGCCCGTGCCCGCCTGGCGAGGTGGATAATGCAGGGACGAGCCCAGAGGCGGACTCGTGGTGGGACAGTGGGTGCGAGCATCGTGTTCGTCGAATCTGGCAGAGCCACTTTGCGCGAGGTCACTGCCACCAGAAGCCTCCGTGGTACCTTTGCTCCAGCGTCGCCGACAACTTGGAGCATCCAGTATTTCTCCACTGGCTAAACACCGTGCCGGTCCTCTCAATTGCCGAGGTGCTCCAAAGTCGTCCACAGGCTGTGAAGGCGAAGCCTCCTGTCTCAGTGCCTTCTTCTGCCATTAGTGGTGATGACGTGGGCGCCGTGGATACGATGCATCTTAAGGCCCAGCTGAGCGGAGCGAATGACGGCTGAGGGACCAGGTGCATTGCTGGAGGAAACGAGAAGAGGGGCGTGTGCGGTTTTGGCTGAGGCTGCGGTGGCGGCTGTCGGCCCGATGTGCCACAAATGGGATGAGATGATAGCAGTGTACTCGTTACTCGAGCGGCACGCACGTCATGGGCGAAGCTGCGGGGCCTGCAGCCCAATCGGTGGCGGTGAGAAGAAGTGCAGAGGTGGGCGATGAGGTTGTTTGTGCGGGGAGAGTCTAGGACACTCGCTGATGCTGACGTATGGAATGCCCCTGCTGTTTCTCTTTGCTTCAAAGCCTCTCCCCACCTATCACAGTGCAGGCCACCGACTAGACTTTCCTCAAGCGACTTGCACCCCGCTCACGCACACGTGCTTGAACTTCCTTCATTTCCACCGAAACCACCATGCGTCGCTCAGCTGGGTCGCTGTTCGCCAGGGTGCTTGCTCGCGGCGCGGTCCCGCTAGGCGGGAGGGGTACCATTGCCGGCCTGCTGGCGGCGGGTCGGGTTCCAACCTCGGCGGCGACCACGGCTCTGGCGACCCAAACCCGCATGATGGGCCACGCCGCTTTGAGGAACTCGGCAACGCGCGAGCTAGAGGAAGAGCAGAACCGCACCGACCGCCCGGAGTGCCCACCGATCCCGTCGGGGTGGGAAATTAAGCGTGACTCCGGTAAGTACATGTGGGAGATGACGCGTAAATTCCAGGACGAGCAGCTGAGGCTGCTGTTCACGAGTCGCGAAGACATGGAAGAGGGGGACAACAAGGAGGCCATCTCGTTTGTCGTCCTGGTGAACAAGAACAACAAGACGATGTGGTTCGACCTATCAGTTGAAAATGGGGAGCTGGTGCTCGACAATGTGGCGTTCTTCGAGGATGCCGCGGTGGCGAATGACCGCTCGGTTGCGGGCATCGCGAAGCGCGACGAGCTGTACCCAGGACCCAAGTTCAACGAGCTGGACGGCGACCTGGTTGACAGCTTTATCGCTTACCTCGAAGAGCGAGGCGTGAATGATGCTCTGGGCGAGTTTGTCGTTATGTACAGCTTCTGGGTTGAGCAGGTGGAGTATGAGAACTGGCTCAAGTGCATCAGTGCCTTTGCAGCCTAACTTGCGGCCATCGCGGTCCATGAGGGGTGGGGGCGCGTCTGCGGATCCCCGCCTTCCTCGCGCCACGCTCCCCCTGCCCCTACTGAAATACGCTACTTCAACTGTTGCTGTTGTATGCAGTGTCGTGGCATTTGCTGTGGCGCAGCTGACAGCTGGAGTACCGCAGTTCGCTGGGGATTGAGGGAGGTAATAGGCGGAGACCGATGAAGAGGGGTGCTGTCAGAGCTGGATCACCGTTGCGGCAGCCGCGACGCTATTTTCGTGTGAGCTCCTGACCAGATTAAGCTGATACAGACGAAACCGCAAAGTTGCTCTCATACGCATGTGAGCGCGCGGTGAAGTAAGTTCTGGCGGCTGGGTGCGGTGGTAGGTTTGGCCAACGGGAGGCAGTGAGAGGGAATGTGGATGGCCTCGATAAAGGCATTGAAGCTCGCTAAACAATCGATCAAAGCCACTATTATTGTCGTTATTCACACCGATGTTGCGCTGTAGCGTTGACAGGTGCAGCGGAGTCCACCAGCGTCCTGTGTTCCAGGTCGCAGGTTGTGCCGAGCCAGTCGAACTGGGGGATAGGGTCTCCTGCTCCCGCTCGACAATGTGCTTGCGGGCTGTGTGGGATGGGGGTGAGAGGGTGGGCCACCGGTCGCGCACTCGGCTGCGGCCTCCCTCGCCGCCCTCCTTGTCGTGGCGTGTGCCACACTCCACGATGCTCCTTAGCCTCCCCGTTGTGCTGTAGTGGAGTGCGATGTGTGTCTGCTCTCGTTCTGCTGCAGCGGAGGTTGGGGGCGGGGGCTCTTGGTGGACTCCAGGCACACGAAGCTGAAGGGGAATGATGTGGGGGAATCAGCTCGCGACGCCACGGTGGGTTGTGGAGGTAGTGGTGGCAGCATTGGTGGGGTGGGCGGGCACTTGTGCATCGAAATCATCAGCTCGTGGTTGGATGCTGCTGTTGCTGCAGCCATGTCGCTGCTGAAAGAGGAGGCGGTTGGGCTAGTGCCGGTGCTGGTGTACCTCAGTGAAACTGACTGTAGTGCGGGGGTCGCTCCTGAGCCGCTCACGTTCATGCTTCCGCGAACGACGCTTCTCGTGTCTCTCTATGCGAAACTCCGCGAGGCATTCGCGGAGAGTGTGCTTAATGGCACCACCAACCCGCTGTTTGTGTGGCTTACGTACCAGGGGCTGCCGGTGCCCTGGCAGTACCCTGTTGGGGCCATTGTGGATGCGATCCGCCTGGGGAGACTGTGCCAGGAACTGCGGACCGCGCCGCAGCCACTTCGCGGTTCGTGGCAGCCACAGGACCCTACCGCCTCCCTGCGACAATCGGTGCCGCCCTATTGTACTGTAACGTACGCTAGTATCTTCGCACAGCCGCTGATGTTTGACGCCCGCGTGACGTGTAGCTTGAAAGCATCTGCGAGGCCTACGGGGGTGGTTTGTATTGCCCACGAGGATCCGCGCGGTGGCAGTCAGGCCGAGACTGCCGCCGTAAGCAGCGGGCCACCACACGATGGCGCTCATGAACCACTACCACAAACCGTGCTTCAGTACGTTCGCCAGTTCATCAAAAGCTCTCACTCCGCTATGTATGGCAAAATAAACCACTTCATGAACTTGAAGGAGGGTGCCATCAGCGATATCGTCAGCTTTGCCACGTATATTGGCACCCCAGTGGATGGAAGGTGCATGCTGTCATCGTCATCATCTGACGTTCAGGTGACAAACTCGCGAGACTTCGGGCACATCATCGAGGTGTATCACCAGCACCTCGCTGCGATGATGCGTGGGGTGGCTGAAGGGCCTCGCAGCTACCTCATCATGGTTAACTGCCTCATGGATCCCAGGAATGAAACGTGTGCTAATGGTAACTCGCCTCTGCTTCAGTTCCGTCTTTCGCGCGTTGCGGCGTGTGCCACTGCGAGCCGCGACCCCAACGCTGTGGTCACCGTGGGTGACGCGGTGTGGCATACCCTGTTTCGCGCACGCTTTGACTCGCACGGGAGCGAGGCGATTCGGCGGTGTGTGCTTGGTGAGGCCGCTGACGATGGCGCGGGAATGAGCCTAGGCACAGGTGCGCCGTCGCGCGCTATCACGTGCTCGACGGAGGCAATCGAGTACCTTCACGACGAGCTGCTGATGGAGGCGATTGAGAAGTATTTGCAGCCGCGAAGCCACGGTGAAGCTCATGGTGCCCCAGATGCCTCGGCCGCCGATGCGAAAAGTCTGGTAGCTGACTTGGGGCGCATCACTGCCAACGTGGCCGACGCCATGCTTAGGAGGCTGACAGCGGTGCACGACGAAACCCCTGGGGGTCTTACGGTACCCGTTCGCCGTGCGGCAGCCGCAGTCGCGAACGCTTCACGGGACCTGCCACTGCCACGCGTTGTGTTCATGATCCACGGGTTAGAACCCCTTTTCTGCACACCCCTAGCGTATATGGTGGAGCACTACGCCTCGGCAGATTGTCGCTTGTATATGACAGTCGCCCTCGTTTAGGCAGCGGCGAGAGTTTTTATGGAGGGGGTTGGGCAAATGTGTGGGAGGGGGGGAGGGTGAAGGGCCAGGGAATCGCAGGTTCTCACGGATGGCCGAGTGAGGTGCGATGCTGGGTCTTTGAGGGACCTCGACGCTCGCGAGGCGGGTGGGGGAGTGGCTGCGGCATCCGTGGGCGTGTGTGTGGCTGCATGGCGACACGATGTCCCAGGGTCATGGCCCAGGCCAAGTGGCCAGCTCCATCACTCAGCCCCTCCGCGCGGCACCTCTTCTCAGCGACGTACTTTTTCCTGAGGCAGCCCCTGCCGACTCTCTTGATCCTACCGTCACTGGAATCACCTCCTACACGCCAAAACCTACGGCCCACGCAGGCTACCGCCCTCCGATCGATGCCGCTGGCACCCTTTTGGTGGGTGGGGTTCCGGAGTTAAGAGAGAAAGAGGGAGAAAGAGGTCCACGCCAGGGGCACCACGAGTGTGTCGAACCATGGACTTCAAGTTGTGCCGCTTGCTTTTCCGGTGTTCGCATCCTCTCCACCTCGGTTGTCAACGTAGCTCTTGTGCTCCTAGTATCTGTGACTGAGGGTCTCCACGACGTTGACATTGCCGCGTAGGTGAGTGCGGCGTGACGAATGCCGAGCGATGGCTTCGGACGAGCAGCCCGTACCCCCTTCGCCATGGGGACGGGACGAGGCGCACCTCGACGAGAGCAGCCAAGGCGAGATTCCAGCAGATCTTGCGGTGTCTTCTGCAAAGCTCGCTCACACCATTAGTGGCGCTCTTGACCCTGCAACCCAGACGCGCAAGCCTGGGTGGTGGCTAGGTATCCTGTATGACCCAAAGCGGACCAGTACGCTGGTGGGTGCTCATGACCAGCGCCGGCTTAGGCGGCAGCTCCAGCAGTTCGTTCATGAGCTGGAGTGTGGACTGCCCCTGAAACATTTGGCGCCAATTGTGGTTCCTGAGCTACTGCGGCTGCTTGTGGTTGCCGCATGGGGGGCGGCCGATGTGAGTCAAGTCGGCTCCCGCCTGTGGTTTGAGATTGAAAAGCAGGTTTCCTTTACTTTCTCGGCGCTGACTGCGACTGCCACCGGCGGGACGGTTGTCGCGGACGCGCTTTTGCCTTTCCGACCGCGGCGAGGCAGTCGTGCCTCGTCCGACCGGTGCTCTGCGGAGGGGCCCAACCATTGTGACGAGGACACTGCTGCCGCCCTTCTCGTGGAGCTTCTGCGCTCGATTTCTGCTTCAGAGCGGTGCGTCCCAGTGATCACCACGTTGAAGTTGCTGATAAAAGTTCGTGCTATCCGGGCGTTTCTACTGAACACGAGGTCGGTTCGCGGCGTGTTGGGCGTGGCAGGGACTCGCCGGCTTCGAGTGCCGTGCTGTGCGGAGCCCCCGGTGCAAACCGCCGCGTTTGCGTGTACGTTCGTCGGCCGCCTCGCCCGCCACCTGGGGTCTCTCCACACGACCATTTCCTTCGAATCATGGGGGCTGCTGAAGGAGCTGCTCCTAGAGGACCCAAAGTCTAGCGGTGGGCTGATCGAGCACTACTTCAGCGATTTTGTGGTCTTGCTGGTACACAGCATCACGCACCACTACTTTGTCGGTAGGCTGCACTCCCTGGGGGTTGTGGCAGCGCTCCTCGCGGCGCCGGAGTTGGGGGTGGCACGACTGCACTTAGCCGAGTCCCCCGCGCTTTTCTGTGCAATTCTGGAGTGTGTGGATCGGCCAAGCCTACCGGCACCGACGACGGATGGATGGTGTGCGCCAGCCGTATTTCGCCGACGGGCCCCGGCCATGGTGGAGAGCTCGGCAGCCTCACGCCAGATCCAGATGTACGCTTTTCATTCTCTCAAGGTGTTCATTGCCAAGCGGCACAAACCAACACCGCTGCGCTATCTGTTGCTCATCAACCGCGAGACCCTGGTGCGCTACGTCACGGCCTATGCTGCTGAAGTCGATGCCTTCGCCGACCCGACCAGCGGCAGTGGGGTAGGGCAGCCAAGAGGCTCACCAGCAAACCTCGTGAACGCTCTCCAGCAAGAGCGCGATCTGATTCTGAAAGGTCTCCTGGACATTGAGCCGCTGACGCACGAGGAAGCGCTACTCATCGGGGTCGAAGGCGACGGTGGTGTGGACCTCAACCTCTAGCCGCCGCCCTGCGGGATGCCACACTGGCACGGATGGTGAACTCACAGGTAGCGGAACGCGCGGGCATGCGGGTGGGCGTAGTGGAGGTGTGTGTGGGGCACTCCGCTGCACTGCTGGCTTGTATGCTGCGGAGACCTCCTCTTGAAGGCGTGCGATACCCCGCCTGAGTGTGTGTACCGCTGTGCCTTTACCCCGCGTGGCTTTAGCGGAGCGGGAGGTGCGTGCGTGGGAGGAAGTGTGTCGGGGGCGAGGCGGTTAGGCTCATGCGTGGAGTGCCGCACGGGACGGTGGACAACCGGGTTGACCCGGTACCCTGCTGGTTGAAGTTACCAACAAGAAGTCCGAAGTTTTTCGTAGCACCTCTGACAAGGCATCCGAGTACATTCGCATCGCCGCACGCTCTTCATTGGCCTTCTCCGACCACCTGTCGCGCTTCGCCCAACCCCCCTCTTGGTGTGGGCGGCGAGCACCCCAGCTGACCTGGCCAGGCACCTCGAACGCCGCTGCGGGACGGCGTGGCGTGGCCGGCAGGGTATCCACCACGATGAACCAGGCGTTCGGGTGTAATGCCAGCGATGTGGATCTCGTGAACGCGACCCCAATCGGCTCTGGGGCGGTGAGCATGGTGTACCGAACCACACTGACGGCGCCGCCACACCCTGTTGTGGCGGTGAAGGTGCTCTCAAAGGTGCAGCTGCTGCAGCAAGGGAAGGCCCAGGGGGTGATGAACGAGAAGCAGGCTTACGCGTCACTGGGGCCGCACCCCTTCATCGAGCGGCTGCACGCCACTGCGCAGTCCGAGGACGAGTTGTACTTCGTGATGGAAAACCTCGAGCACGGCGACCTCCTGGAACACATCCGAACGGTGGCGACACGCCGTGTGAAGGCCCGAAACCCTCCGCTCACGGGTGGCTCGGTGTCCAGCGAAAGTCGAGATGTAGTTCCTAGTGATATGTCTTCGGGAGAGTGGCGGTGCCTCGACTACCACGACATTCAGCTAATAACCGCTCAGCTTATTCTTGCTCTGGCACGCGTGTTTCAGAAAGGGTACGCCATTCGTGACCTGAAGGCGGAGAACGTAGCGTTCGACAGCATGTATCGCGCGTGCTTGATTGATTTTGACACGGTTGACCTACACGGACCGTCCCCCGAGTCCAATGGAGGAGTGGCAGTGCGTCCGTCCGTGGAAGCGAGAGGGGCGGACTTGGAGAAGCGTCGGCCCACGGTGTCACAGATTCAGGCGATGCGACGCATGACGGCTCAGTTCTGCGGCACTGCACAGTACGTCTCGCCGGAAATGATCGGTGAGTGCAAATGGAGCTACAGCAGTGACCTGTGGGCCTTGGGGGTGATGGTGTACCACATGCTCTACGGCATCGAGCCGTTTCGCGGTGACAACGCCTTTTTTGTCATGAAGGAGATCGTCAGCGGCATGAGCGACGGTGAGGCATACTTCCCTCCGCTAGGTGCCAGTAGTACCGCGGCGGGGCCAGTGCACACCCAGTTCCTCCGTGTGAAGCGATTCATTCTCGATCTGCTCGTCATCGACCCAGTGCGACGCCTTGGAGTGCACCCAGAAACGCGTCAATTCGATCTCGACGCACTTCGGCGTCACGAGCTGTTCACCGACTTTGATTGGGCGCCGCTGGAGGCGCAGCTACTGCACTTTCGATTTTCGAGTTACTTCGATCCCACACGAGGCAACCCCGCGCAGACTGCGGGTCAGGCCGACTCGGCGGTGCCGTCACTCGGGCCGCTGTATCACGACCGCCCATCCCACAGCGATTCGTACTCGGAGTATGTCTACTCTGCGACATCAGAGGCTAATCCGTTCGAGCGGTGGATGAAGGCCCTCTACGAGGAGTCTGCAGAGGCGAAAAGGGTCGCTAGCGCGCAGTCGAGCGCCGCAGGCGGCGTGAGCACCGGTGAACCGACCACCACCGCTTTGAAAACCTGGCGAACCCCAATTACCGCGGGTGACACCACAGCAGCAACCGACGGCGGCGACGACGATGAGATAGACGATGTCATCGACGACGTTGGCATTCGGCAATTCCGCTCTGTACAAGGGGTGTTCGAGTAGCTCACCAACCAGGTCCGATGGAAGCACAGAAGCGGTGTATCGGCGCTTGGGGTGAGTCTGCCTTACGTCACACCGCTTCTTGGGATAGCTGTGACCTGGCGGATACTCTTTCTCTCTCTCTCTCCCACTCATGTGGCCTACTCTGGTACGGGT